>VYXH01003494.1:662906-682658 GCA_013397275.1 Burhinus bistriatus
ACAAAAACCCAAAAAAAAAAAAAAAAATCAAAAAAAAAAAAAAAAAGGAAAGTAATGGTTCATTTATTCAGCGTAATTCTTTAAAACTGTGCCCAGTGACCAAGGAACTAATCACATACACATGGCCTATCTCAAAGGCAGTATTCACAGATGTTAATCTTCATAAAAAAGGGGTACTGTACTGCTGCCATCTACATTCAGAAAAGAGTTATTAACCAGGAATTAAAAGCACAAATGAGTAACGTCATTGCAGACACTTCAAGTTGTGACATGCTTTTAAAAGAATGCTATCGTTTTAACCTAACATTTTCCATACACAATAAAGACACCTATTACTTAAGTGTCCAACTGTGGGTCTCATACATTCACACCTCTTCAGTGCTGAAATGAGTCCACCAGCTATTTAACCTTTGAAAGACATCCACTGCTCGCAGGAGAAGCTGAAACCCAACTGCCTGCCCACCACCGGTCCTGCGGCTCGGTGAATTGCGGGTGTTCGACACGAAGGGCAGAGGGCAGACACCCACTGCCTCTGAAGAGCTCCTGACTCTGACCGTTGTCTCGGGAGGACAGTGGGCTGGTTTCCAATCTCTGCTCCGGATCTGGCAGTAGAGAGAGTTCAGCCTGGGTCTTCCAAAATCTGAGGACTGTTCTCACTATTTACTTGGGAGAAGGGCTCTCACAGCTGTCATCATGGTATGTTTTGCCTGAGGAAGGACTGGCTTGGCTTAGATAGCCAGGTCGGTGACGGAGAACCAAGCATGGAGAGGCACCCCTCTCAGAATTTGCATTCCCTTCCTTAATATTGTATTTATTTGATGTTGAACAGGCCCTCCCATTGAGTATGCTGGCTTCCGTGGATCCTTTTCTCAAAACAAAATGGCTACAACACACATTCATTCTCCCTTCAGGCCACGCCATTGACCAGATCCCTAGTCCTAGCTGGGACTCTGCTGTCCCAGGCATAGAGCAATTCAGGTGAAATATTGCTCTTTACTTTACTCCAGGCAAAATCTGATGGCTTAATTTAGACTAACAATTAACACACTAATGGCATTATCAGCTTTGGAAGGGAAACCTTCAGGAGCTGAAATGGTGATCCACCTGGGGAAACTGAGCTCTCTCCCTGACACAACCACATCGGGAAGCGGGCACAAATCTAAGCAAGCATCATATTCCCCCAACGCTGAATCCAAGAGCCAAGTGCCCAGTTTCAATAAAACACAAAAGTTCCCAATGCCTTTAGGCACCCAGCTGAAGCACGTTCCTGAACCTGGTCCAGGCACTGTGGACTCCATCAGGTGTTCAAGCAATCAGAAGAACATCCTGGTAGTGGTGAGTTGGAAGTCCCTTTGAAGACTGAGTGTGACACGACCAACTCTGACAGGCAGTTCAGTGAATTCAGTGTTTTTAAGAAGATGTAAAGGGAACCAAACACACATCGTACTTTAGACTTGAGAGTCACAAGTAAGTCCTCATTTTGAATGGTCCCCAGGAGAGTTGTGCTCTCTCCCCTGATGATAATGGTTACCCACAGAGATGAGCTGGCCAACTCACCTGCTGAAATAAGATGCCTAAAATTGGCAGAGGGTTAATCTTTCCTAAAATCCCTTCTGCAAGGCAGGCAGAAGGAACAGACAAGCTCTGCAAATGGAACTCAGCAAAAGGTTTGTTGATGACTGAACAGGGAAGAGTAGCAGCCAGGTTTCTCTCAAGGGTACACAGCTTATAAGAGAGGCAACAGGAGCAAAAGCTTCTTTGTGCAAGCAAGGTAGAGCTCTGAATACTAAGAGTGACAGGCTGGTCTATGTGGACCAGTAGGAAATAAGAAACATCCAAGCGGCAATAAAACCAATTAACTTGATTTGTCTGAGGAAAAGATGCAGCCTAAGCATTCTGAAGAGGGAATGCAACAGATGCTGCCTTTATCATCATGCCTTCTCCACCTCTCTTGGGATTACAATTGATAAATTGCTTCAGAGAAACAAAAAGACAATGAGGCAGTTTTACTTTAATCCTGTTGGGACTCAATAAAAATAATTCAATTAAAATAAGAAGTTGAAAAGATACATCATTTTGATCAAGTCATGTAACATGGGCACTGTGTGGAGCAAACACACATCCTGGTTTTCCAGACCAGAAGACTCACCTGTGCCCAGTATCCTGCCATCCTACATGGGCTTAGTCATTGTGTATCTTTATCCGCCCCAGAGAAGCAGCTATGCACACAGTCAGCTGGAAGCCAAACACATGTGCATGGGGGTAAAAATATAAGAAATAGAGCTTTGTAAAAATTAACTGTCCCAGCAATCTCAAGTCAGAATGTACACACTGTACCACTATTTCTGGCTAAACAGTAACCTTCAGAGAGCTGATACCTTTGTGGGCGTAATTCAGAGTGGGGAGCGCTCCAGCCTGCATTCATTAGGGTTTCAGAGCTCCAGTCTCCTATTCAGTCCATTAACATCACAGGTTTCACTGCAGCTGCCTTTAGTTAAGGTGGAAGTCAGACGAGATTTTATTGTGCCACTGAGCATGTCTGTAAGGTTCCAGGAAACTTGGAGGAGACTTACAACTTCTCAATTTGTCACTGAGACAGTATTTCTCTCTGGATTTCAGCTGCCCGAACTGGGCTGCAGGATCCAGCAGACTGCAGAACATCATTGCAGAATCTGTCAAAGGGGTTGGACATGCTCACCTACACCACACAAGACTTTTCCTCATCCCTAAGCCAGGAACACTTTCTTTTCCTTTCTGATTTTGTTCTGGCCGAGTTCATGGAAGTGCTCCAGGTATTACGAAGCTACACAGCCTACCACGTGAGCCATGGGAAGGATCTGCTGTGGTGCTCAGTACTGGTTAGATCTCGGCCATCCCGATGGCATTTTGCAAGGCCCACAATGAAGACGATCCCAGAATTGCCAGGCTCATTTTAGAGAGAGTTCAGGGACATGTGAGACAGGACACATTTGATGCCCAGAGAAAGCAATGCCAGACAGTGGTGCTGGATTTTAGAATAACATTCATTTCTTCTAGACATTTCAGAAGGAACAAGTTTTAATATGTCTTAGGTATTAGGAAACAAAAATATTTAATGCTCTCATTCAATCAGTGGTTACTTCTTCAAAAAGGCAAAGTGGTGTTCCCCTTCCTAATCTTCATGGTTAGCAATGCTGCCTTGTGAGCTATTCCCCTTTTAGAAGAAACGTATGGCAGAGTCAGGAGTGCTATTTCCAAAGCACTATTTTTTATTTACAGAGAATATGCAAAGCTTCATTTCCCAAAACTCAGAGGGGAGTGAAAAAGATTACACAACTTCTTTGCTCACAGCTCCAAATCTCTCCTCACTTCCCTTCTGCCCAAAAGTCTCTCTCCCTAATAGTTTTTCCTCGGCAATTACCAGTGCTTCTGCAGCTGTGTTTGCCACCCTCCTGGTGTTGTCTCGCCCCACTTTTCTATCCTCTGCTGCCTCTGACATGCAGTAAAGCAGAAATCCAGCGCAATCAATGTCTTTGCTTTATCAGGCTCCATGTAAAACCTCTTTGGCCAGTGCTGTGCTCCTCTTAAGGTCTTGTCCTGTGCTGTGGTTTGGGGTAGCACTCCTACGACTTCAGTTGCCTGTTTACATCTATATAATTAGTGGCTTCTTTACGCTTAGCATATATGAATAACAGGCAGCAATTATATTCACCAACTTTACCATCCTGGTCAAAAGCCACAGAAGAGATCAACGGATGATGGCACTGGATCACTGATTTGTATTCTAACATGAAGCAAAAGGACCCAATGCTTTGCTTCATACGAATTTCCTTTACTAGCTGAGACAGAATCATATTTGTATGATATTAATGTCCTGGTGGAGGAAAAGAGACATCGTTAGAAGGATCCCAAAAGCTCAAAAGGATCTCAAAACAGACCTGACTCATGGAAATTAATTTATTCTATTGCTAATTAGTAAAGACAGTAGGATAATAAGAAATAAGAACAAATCTTAAAACACCTTCCCCCCACCCCTCCCTTCTTCCCAGGATCATCTTCTCTCCCCATTTCTCGACCTNATGGTCTTCACCACAGGCTGCAGGGGAATCTCTATTGTGGCTCCTGCAGCACCTCCTCCCCCTCCTTCTTCACGGACCTTGGTGTCTGCAGAGCTGTTGCTCTCACACATTCTCAATCCTCTCTCTGGTTGCAGTTTTCTGTTGTAGTTTTTTCCCCCTTCTTAAATATATTATCCAAGAGGCGCTACCACCATTGCTGATGGGCTCAGCCTTGGCCAGTGGAGGGTCCATCTTGGAGCCGGCTGACATTGGCTCTATCAGACATGGGAGAAGCTTCTAGCAGCTTCTCACAGAAGCCACCCCTGTAGCCCCCCAGCTACCAAAACCTTGCCACACAAACCCAATACATCAGCATTTGGTATAAAGCATGAAGAACACAAAAAAATGAACTTCAAGTTCCACGTGCTTTCAGCACATCAGTCTGTCAGTCTTGTTTACTGCATCTCAGAAAAGAAACATCAGATGTCTTCTTTAATGGGCTACCCGTAATGTAATTACTTGTTCCTGAGAAGAGGGACTGATGAAGAGAAGCACGTTAAAATAGTAGCTAAGGTCTCTGATTGTCCAGATACTTCCACGCTGCTTGTCATCCAACATAAGAATGGGCGCTTGCAAGGAGTCTGGCTCCTCATGTGTGTGCTACTGTATCAGTGTGCAATAAATTACAAGACTAAACCATGAATATGGCAACAAAACCCAGGCTTTGGTTTCACTTTCTTTCTACTTATTCACTTTTAGTCTGTGTGCTATGAGGGAATCTCCACAAGCAAGGGGAGGATAAAGACTACTGGGTGAGTTAACATCAAGAAAATGAACATATTCACAATACTGATATCAGACAGGCAGACATCATGATTCAGTGTTTTCATCCAGATAGGAAAGGCTCATTCTCAGATGAAAACGCTCAGGACAAAGGTTAAGCATCTCCACTCACAACCTGAAGTGATGAAATCCTGCCCACAGAAAAGGACAAAGGTTAAGCATCTCCACTCACAACCTGAAGTGATGAAATCCTGCCCACAGAAAAGGCTTCGGCTGTTTTGACTTAATAGGGCCTGGACTTCCCTCAGAACGGGTAGGAAGTCCATGGGAAGCCATTGCTTAAAAAAGCAACAAACAAAAGTGCTTCAAAAAAGCAACAAACAAAAGAGATGAGTCAGATCTTTGCCACCATCCGAGCCTGCATGAGGCCATTGTTGAACAACAATGAAAAAGTTGGGAGACAATGGTCAGGAACCATCACTGAGATACGAGGTTGCACAGGGAAGGGCTCTGATGGGCACGGCACAAGCTGACCTTCTGCAGTGATCACAGCCATTGCCTTACATAAAGGTAGGATGCTCTGAGGAAGCTTTGAGCAAGACTGTCTCAGCGTAACGTTGAGGCTCACCTGGCAAAATTATCTTCATGCTCAGGAAAGAAAAAAGACAAGTTGGCTTGTCACTGTGGAAGGATGCTGACTGCTGCCCGCATGCCACTCTGTGCTCTTCAGAGTTTGGCTGAATTATGCCCCAAGCCCAGATGACTGGGAGGTATTTTGGCTGTCCATGGCTGCAGTGGGGACACATGCAAGGGAGGGACCAGCTGATGGCCTTGCCTTTCACTGCACGCTAACCACAGCAAATTGTTGCTGCTGTGCCAGAAGAACAGGCTGGAGGACCCACTCTGGATTCAAAGCCAGCCTGTGCTAGAGATGCAGTAAAATGTGGTTACAGTAAAGCCCTACATTTGGTTTTATTTATTTACGCTTTCAAGACTCATACAAAATCAACAGGTTGAGCAATATGAGCCTGGAGAGACATTTCCACCAGCTGCGCTCCTATTGTTGATTTTTTTGGTTCAGGTCTCTGCCAGAACAGGATAAGAGTCTTCAGAATAACAAAATAAACTTTGAAATTGCTTGGCTCTTTTAGGGAGCTTGAGATTAGAAATGCCTGCAGGCTACAGGCTTTGGAGACAAAGTATGCGCTAGCATGCACTGATTTGTCTAAATACAGTACAATTAATCATCAAATTGGACAAAATCTCTGTGGTGATCCATCAGCTATTTTTACAGATTTGTTTATAATAAAAGTCAAGAATTTTTTGTTGTTTTAGATAATTTTCTTTGTAAATTGTAGGACGCTGAACAGTACACTAAGGTACTGATGAAAAAATATTAGAAACCAAGCACAATCAACTATAAATGAAATATTTACAGAGATTTATAAGGCAATGTCCTATAACTTAAGTATGCTAAGAGATTTAATTTCAAATAACCTGCAAGGTGAATGATTACATTGATATTATAAATGTCCTTAAAGTTGTCATCATATAGTTTATATATGGCAGGAAAACCAAAATTCAGTGTGGGAGCCAGAAGATGCAGGCACCAAGGTACAATAATGGAAGATTCACTATCCACACCAACCCCCCAAATCCACGCAGGGAAACCTCCATGATCCTAAGGGATGGCAAGCAGCTAAGCTGTAGGAAACTGCCAAAGATCAGGACCAGCGAGATTTCAATGAGCACATACAAGTGATGGCTCCTAAAAGCAGGCAGCAATGCACACAGGCTTCAGTGGAAGCTGCAGCCCTCCCACTTCTTTGACATAGTCCAACCCCTGCCACAGCAGGAAGGTTCAGATCAGAACCCAAAGCGAAGCTTTCAGATCCATCTCCTAGTCTGCCAAGTTATTAACACCCAGCAATATTTTTAGCAGATTTTTTTTCCAGGAAAAGGGAGCTTATGCAACCACCCTGTGTCCTCTTGTACCTGCTAGTTCATTTCAAGCAAATTTATCAGAAAGCCAAAGGTCTCAAAGATGTTTGTTCCTACACCCTTTTATGGAAACCACTTTTGAGATAAAGGGAAAAGATAAAGAGGTTCATGTCCCCACCACTCTGGGAAGGGGAACACAGACCTTCCTCTGACAGTTATTCTGACAGCTGGTCAAAAAGATAGCTCGCAGCTAGACACACCGTGGGCTGCTTCACACCTAGATCCTACTAAGCCCTCACTAGCCCAGCCCTAGCAAAGCCTCAAAGCCTTTCTGCACTGCAGGACTAAGCAGAAGGCAGAGAAAAGGAGGAAAACAGTGACTGCAAAAGAAACCTAATTAAAAAGGGGAATGGTTATGGGGCAGGATCAAAAATGCACAGGTGGGAAACCAGAGGGGACAGCAAACAGAGCACCCAGAGCTGCTCCTTAAAGAAGAGAAGAGGGAAAGGGAGAAGCAGGAGCTCCCGTGGGTGGCTATGGTGGAGCACAGGTGGATATGGAGAAAGGATGAAAGGGATGTGTAAGGGAACAGAAGGTCTTGCAAAGGGGATGTGTGAGGGGACAGTGGACAGAAATCAGGAGGAATCCTGGATTCTTTGGTTCTGCTAGTCAGGAAACAGCCTAAAGAATAAATAGCCCTTTCTTCCTCCCCATGGAGGGTCAACAGAGAAAGACCTGTGCAGTAACTACCGATATTCGTCGTGATGCAGCAATGTGAAAATGCAGAGGGTTGGCATCAGGTGCCCAGCGAATCTCTGCTATCCATAGTGAAGGATTAAGGGAGGCCAACAGACTCACATTGCTTTTTTCTTGTCATGAGCCACTTGTCCCTACTAGATTCTCAGGACAGAAGGGTTTCATAGAATCATAGAATGGTTTAGGTTGGAAGGGACCTTAAAGATCATCTAGTTCCAACCCCCCTGCCATGGGCAAGGACACCTCCCACCAGACCAGGTTGCTCAAAGCCCCATCCAACCTGGCCTTGAACACTTCCAGGGATGGGGCATCCACAACTTCCCTGGGCAACCTGTTCCAGTGCCTCACCACCCTCAAAGTGAAAAATTTCTTCCTAATATCTAATCTAAATCTAACTTCTTCCACTTTGAAGCCATTACCCCTCGTCCTATCACTACATGCCCTTGTAAAAAGTCCCTCTCCAGCTTTCTTGTAGGAGCCCAGAGAATTGTCATGTCATAGCATAATTCAGTGGTTAAAACCTGTCTGTATTTCAAAACTTCAGAAACAATTTTTTTTCTGGTGTCCTTTTCAGTAGTGGTGTTTCAACAGTGGTGTTTGAGAAGAGCTCAGAGAAGACCTACATAAGGATTGAGCCCCTGGAGCCAAGGGCTGGGTAAGAGCCAAGGAGGTCTGCAGCATGGGATCTGACTCTTGCTTACCCTCAGCACCCAGAGCTCCCTTCTTGCTGATGTGCAGGAGGAAGAGGGAGAAACCAGGGGGTTCATAACTACCATGCCACCCATCCATAAATTTACAGATACACATGGGTAAAGACCAGGCTTTGAGGTGAGATGTAAGAGCGCACCAATCAGGCATCCCACCAACCAGCAAGTGTGGGCATTTTCCAAATTCAGTATCTTTTGCTGCATTTAAACTCATCATGCTCAAGGGACTTGAAGCCCTCTGTTCTAAAATAACTTTAAGTGTAGGAAAATCTGACTCAGTCCTGATTTTTCTCTGCCTTTTTGGAGGCCTAGGCCTAAACCAGCCTGTGTGTTGGATGCTGGCAGCATCTCAGTAATTGGAAGATTACAGGGTTGCAAAGAGAAATGTGCTGAGATGGGCAATCACTGCTGTTGCTCAGTGATGTTGATCAAGGAGCTCTTAGCTGTTTTTGCTGCTAAGCACATAATGTATTCTGTTTTACTTGATAGTACAGAGGTTAAGGTGGGATCAAAAATCCCTGGGAAGTTAAATTAAGTCCTACCCTGATTATATTTCCTTCCTGCGCTGTGCAAATTCTTCCAAGACGCACACCTTCACATTTAGTGCACTGCAGGGAGCCCCAAGAATTAACACAGAATTAGGACAAAGTTTGACAAAGAAAATAAAGATTTTGACAATACCAGAGCAACCAGCTTTCAGATAAATTAAATCTAGCCTGGCATATTCTGTCTTAGTCAATCCACCTAAGAAATTTTTTTAACTTTTGCCATAAATTGCAGCAAATACAGAAAATATCAGCAGCTTTTACAGCTGGTCTTCCACAATCATGTACTGAAGATGTGTGTGGCTTGCCTTGTCAAAACGTTTGAATGGTGTACCTGCACACAGCGTTCTCCAGAGAAGAAAACCCAAAACACAGCAAACTCCAAGGAAGGTAAGAATTACAGTATCAAAGTACAGAAGCCCTCACTCTGTGCAGACCTGCTGGGGAAGTCTTTGGCAAATGCAAAACAGCTCTTTATGCTGCGTATTGATTCCTCTTCTCTTCTCTTCTCTTCTCTTCTCTTCTCTTCTCTTCTCTTCTCTTCTCTTCTCTTCTTCTCTTCTCTTTCAGAAATGGATGCCCTGTTATTAGAGGATAAGGGTGCTAGCTTGCTAGCTCTGACACAGCCATTACACAGCAACATGAGACTGCATCTCACAGCTACCTTGCAGTGGCATATAAAAGTCAATATAAATTATGTAATGAAAATATATCATTTATTAACATAAATATTCCATAAACTAAACATTTATAATGAGGATTGCTCCTTATAAAAAATGTCCCCAAGTCACAATGTATAGTCCATGGGAGGCTGTCCCACAGCCCAATGGATATTGCTGTCCGAGGTTTTCATGATAGCTGGTGTTATTTCCCTTGCAATTTACATCCTGGTATTCATTATTCTAACTAATTCTCCTCCCTCCTCCCTGTCTTTGGCATTTTTTGTTTAAGGTGGGGTTGTTCCTTGTGGCAGCAGCATAGATTTATGCCAGATTAAATGCGAACACATCCTCTTGAATTTCCTTCACCAGGTCAACCTCTTTCTTTTGGCCAACCCCACCTCTTCCTTTCAGCTTCTCCTCTTAAATCAGGGAATTTCAATAGAATTAATCTAAATCACCTCTGATAGCAGGGGAAAGCCTGACCTTCATAAATTAATGTGAGACTTTGCTGTTAACTTCAGTGGGCCTGAAATTTTACCTTATGCCCATGGAAGTTTCTCTTGAGTGTTAGGGCCATTGCACATACATTTTGTTCAGATAAAGTAAGAGAGGGAGAGAGAGAAGGCGGGAGATACAGAAGGAGGAGCACTGACTGTTTTTGTAACGAGAAAAGGAATCCAAGTCCTTTTTCACTGCCAGCTCAATTCAATAACCCTGGTACAGCCTCACAGCCCCAACAGTGTCCATCCTATTCCCCCAGATCACGGCTGATACACCAGCTCTCTCCATACACCCAGGAGCCAATCTGTGCTCCTCTCCTTATTTTGAGAACCACTTAACTGAAGGGGGAACAGGGAAGGGACAAGGATCGGGGTACAGCATGCTCAAAAGACTTGCCTGGAAAAAGTGGGGTCAGCACAGAGGGAGCAGAGGGAACCCTTGAACCACTCTGCCACCTCTCAGCACAGGTTTGCAGACAGGCTGAGCTGTTCTCAGCAGCCCTGGGCTCCCTCTGCGCTAACTGCTTCCTCCTCACCAGCCATAGTCTTCATCTCCTCATTCCATAACCTGGCCACATAACTAAGGCTAGATATAAGAAAGAAATTTTTTATGATGAGGGTGGTGAGACACTGGCACAGGTTGCACAGAGAGATGGGAGATGCCCCATCCCTGGAAACATTCAAGGTCAGGTTGAACAGGGCTCTGAGCAACCTGATCTGGTTGAAGATGTCCCTACTTATTGGAAGGGGGTTGGAGTAGATGGCCTTTAAAGATCCCTTCCAACCCAAACCATTCTATGACTATCTCCCACCTATATCCCCTACCAATGTCTTCAGGGCTTCCTGACTACACACTGTCCCCATGATACTTTCCATAGATCCCCTGCTTCAGTCTGTTACAAGACCAATCTGCCCATGGTGGTGTTATCTAAACGCAGATCATTAAACACATTCATCTTCTCTTACACTGACTTCAGCTGCTTCTGGAAGAAGGATGAACCAGTCTGGTGGCAACAAGAGAAGTTACGACAATCAGTATTTTTGCAGGAAGTAGAGATTGCCTAAAGGGGTTTCAAAGTACAATTTTCAGGACAATAATCCAAAACCCAGTCTTCCCACTCACTTTTGGTCTCCACTGTTTTATAGAAGAAGGATTGCAGACAATTCTGTGGTTAGGGACCTTTGTTCTAATTTCCATTTAGTTTGGAAATAAAGAGTCTAGAAACGGCAGGTAACTTTCTCTCCTGCTGCTCAGACTGCGCAACACCATTAAAAAAAAGCCTCAGCAGAGCCAGATCTGTTGACAAGACAATTCTGTAGATTGACTGATGTTTCACTTGCTCATTTTTCATCAGAGACACAGATCATTATTCTGTCAGACTTGATTTTCGCACCATATGCATCCTGTTAGCTTTCATTCTCCAGGTTCAGTTTCACCCCAATGTTTTGCGTTGTTCTGCCATCAGTCCTCAAGGATATTTATGTCTCCAGAAAAGAAGAGTGAACTTAAGCAAGTTTTTTTCTGTCCCATAGCTTTCTTCCGATGGCAATGCACCACCCTGTTCCAGTCCTGCTCTCAGGGGGTACCAAAAGCTTTTGCAGAGCAGCTGACAACTTTACACTTTCAAATACCAGTACGCTCATGAATTCCCCAGTGTCTGGAGAGACTGTGGTTTTATGCCACTGTAATAAACTATCCCTCACTATCACAGAAGAAATAAAACCCTGATTCCATGACCTAGGATAAGTTCCCTCTCTGCTTTCTCTTTGTGAAAAAGTATAAAGTCTCTTTCCAAAGATACTGTCACAATTAAAAGAGATCCTCCAGCTTAAAAAATACCTTTTAAATAGCATTGCACATGTTCTGTCCTGTGCTGTGTAAGGACCCCTATGATATTCATTAAGTACCTTTTACATTGAAAGAAAAAAAAGGAAAAAAGATCACGATACTGCTATGCACTTTTCTTCATAGAGGACTTTGTATCTTCACTCTAAAGCAAAAAAGACTCTCAATCACAGTTTCAAAGCTTTTAGGGTTGGTGAAAGCATTTCCTAAGATAACGGCGACTCTTTCTATTAATGAGATCAAAGAATAAGAATTCCTTCTTCCCTCTTTTAGTGTCTCAGAAAGTTGCAAGCCCTGCTTTGTTACACATCGTTCCTTCCCCCTACCAAACTTCTGATGAGAATGAAGCATCCCCAGGCTTTGAAAAGCAAACACTTGCAAGACCCATGTTCCTTAGTACCTAGGGTAACCTGTCCTTTGCTTGAAGCTACAATTCTGTCACCACTGCTGTGGAACATAAGCAAAGCTGTCCTCCCCGTGCCTTCAGCAGCTTGCTCCTGCTTCTGCACATCCCTTCCACCATGTCAGCACAACTCCTCCTGTAGCCGGTGGTGCACTGGCTATCTGGATTACCGCTAGTCTGGCCCCCAAAAAGACTTGGATCTACCCACTTTTATTTCTAAACCAGATCATTGCATAGATGCATGGACATCTGTGCAGAGACAAGGGTGGTGGAAAGGAGGAGTGAATAACCGTGGGTGGATCACAGAAGACAGACTGCAAAGCTGTGTATTTCAGCCATAGGATCTGAAGCTGTACAACTCTGCAAGAAACCTCCCTTAAGTCTGGGCCACCCTTGAGCATCAGGAATCACACCTATACATGTCACCTTGGGACACTATTTCCACAATATACTTTGGCCTTGACAATGTGAACACGTGTGGGTCCCCTCACAGTCATTCCAGAACGCGTGAAGACAAACGTGGCAGCAGATTTTTTTCTAACAGAACTACAACTGCAAGACCCCGAGACACAAACTGTGGAGAAGCATAACTTGAGAAGCTCCCCAAAAGTGAGCGTATTTGTCTACCTTAGTCTTATTCTCCTCCTGAGGTACTTGCTACCAGCCAGTGCTGCAGACAGGATCCGTGGCTAGGAAGACTTCTCTTTGGACATAGTTGCTCTTCTCTTGTGCTTATTTAACGTGGTCTGATCACAGAGGACAGAGATTTTGACAGGGTCCTTATTATAAGTGTGATAGAGGTGAAATTGTTTGGTACTTCAACCTGTACTTACGGATTATACAATAGTTTCTTTTTTTAATTATTTTAAACATACAAAATATAAAATGACACTGTACTTTGGCCTGAAGATTTTAATGCTTATTGCATGACTTTGAATAAACAAATATTGGTAACTCAGCAGGGAGCTGTCTGGAAAACAAGAGAGGAAAAATGTTATTCAACATAGACACCTTCCAGCAAAAACTTCAGAGCTCTTAGGGGACAGTGCCAGAATGCCATTTTTAATAATTTGATGGTTCCACCTCCCTTTCAGCTGTTCTAAAAACCTGAGTTTTCAGTGCATAGGAAAAAAGTCTGAGGCCACAGAAAAAGAAAAGCCTGCTTGGAGAATTTAAAGCGACTCCTGAAGAGAAAGGCAGTAGGAGTTTGGGGAAGAGACAGGAACCTGCTGGGGCACAGGAGCTCTGCCTGACCCACCAGCAGAAGGGGGGAGACTATGGGCATCATACATGAGCATGCCAAGAGTTGCATGTTTGCAAGTCTTTTTTTCCCAGTAGTTCTCTTCTACTCGTAAACACAGAAAACCTGTGTTTTACGACTGCTGGTTATGTAGATTTTCAAAAGGAAAGAACAGCAAACTTCTGATCCCATTTGGAGCAGATAAATCAGCTAGCAGAGAGGATGCCAGAGCCCTGACCTGGGAGGAGAACTCTGGACACCAGCCCCGTAGAGACACAGGTAAAAACTCCACCCTTAAGAATTTGTACATAGAGACCAGGAAGGGTAAAAGAGGCATTGAGCCCTGCAATTATGACAGCAGCGTCTGGCAAACAAAATCTGCAGCCATGCGAACACTGATAAATGCATTCTGATGAGAGAAGCCCTGCTGGACCTCATAGGACTATTTTCAGATGCTCTTGTACAAGAGTTGCTTTGTAAGCAAGTTACTTGTGCTTTAATTTTTCCAGACTCAACTTTCAAATATAAAGCCAAGCACTAATGGGCCTGAGAAAGATCTCAACACAGGGAAGAAGTTTATTGTGTCCACAGGTCACTAATTGCCGCTGCTGTGGCTGCAGAAAGACTGCATAATATTCTGTAGACCTCCCTCCTCACTATAAGCTGTGCTGTATGTGCATATCCATCCACGCTGGAGCACCATGTAGTGTTTTAAAACTCAGATATCTCATCTACCTTGCCTGATCAATAGTATTAAATGTCACAGTTTGGATGAAAAGGTAATTGCTGCAGCAAACATTCAAACCAGCTCCCCATTGCCCTGAGAGCTGGGCTGGGAGGCATGGCACTCCAGAGGACAGCTTTAGAAAGACTTTGATTCACTGGAGAGGTGAGCCCAAACCAACTGGACAGAGTTCACAGCAGGATATGTAGCGAGGAGAAATGCTAAGCACAATTATGGAGTGGCACATATCTGGTGGGGTAACCATGTCAAAGAAAAGATTCACAGGGAGAAGCTGACAAAATGCGTTACAGTGACCAGACCACTCAGATAATGTCAAAAAAGGCGAGGGCACACTGGGAAGTGTTAGTAAAAGCTAAAATCTAACTGCTTCAGTCTCCTTGGCACTGCCAGTCCTCCACGGTGAAGCGGTGCTCACTCTTCAGTACTGTGTTTCAGAAGAAATGAAGCCAAACAGGAGACTCCAGAGTGGGACAACCTGGACAGAACAGCAAGAACTACAGGCAAGAAAACCAGCAGGCTGAACATGATCCCAGCCTTCTACCACGAAAAAGCTACTGCAGAGAGGATAACATTGGCAAAGAACATTTAGGTTATGTACTAGGGGAAAACCACTTGCTACTTACATGAGAGCTAAGTACTGAAATGGGCTATGTAAGGCAGCTTTATTGCAGATTTAAAATAAAACATAATCAGTTACTGAACAGGATTATATGATAAGGCTTCCTGTGACAGCAGAACAAAACTGAATGGCTTGGACATCCTCTCCAGTTCTAGGTGCTACGTTCTTCCTAAAACAACAATGAAATATATTTACATGGGTGTCATTTTGTTTTAAAAACGTTCAGATATAAATAAAATTAGGTTAGAAGAATCAGCTTTTCAGGCTGCCAGTGCAGCTTAGGATAACAAACATGGGAAGAGCTAGAAATTCAAACTTAAAATCTTAAGCTCCCCAAATCTGCAGGTCTCAATGATTTTAGCAGAAAGTGTTGGCATCCTACTCTGACTTAAGTGTCTTACAGGCCAGCTCCTGATGTACATAATATGCTCCAGAAAAGAAAATATATACTCCAAGACAATAAGAGCCACATTGACAAAAAAAGCACATATGAATGCTTCTCATTTTAATCTCATCACTGTACATGATATAATAACTCTTTTCTTTTTGCAGTAAGACCACTCTTTTGCTAAACCAACCTTGATTAAAACCAAAACTGAGGCTAGGCTGAAATTCACTCTGCATCTTCAGGGAAACAAAATCTCCGCCATAGGAAATTCAGTGTACTAAAGGCATGATAGTCTGCCCTCTCCTGTGGAAGTCACCAGCTGGAATCCAGAACAGCTCCAAAGCCAAGTTCAGCAACAAAACTGTCAGACTACAAGAACAGATGTTCTTACCACATTGGTAAAATACTGTGGGTTTAAAACATGAGAAAGAAGTGAGTTACAGGAAGGGGAATTCTCCAACAGCAACAACTGCAGAAAGAGTCTAGTATATGGAAAGGAATCCCTGCTTTCCTGAGAATAACATCAGGGATGGAAAATAAAAGAAGCAAAGCTCCCAAATATTGTTTTAACTTCTGGCAAGGTAAAGGCAGACTGAAGGCAGAGACACAGTGGCTGTACCGCAGGAATTGCTGCTGTGAATCTTGATTAGCTGAGAACCGGCAGTGTGCTCTTCCCTGCCTGACAGTGCTCACAGCTCAACACCTGGAGACAGAGTCTGGGCTCTCTTATCTCTGCTACCTTTTGCTCTGGCCCAGAAGTGTCCTCCCCCTTTACAAAGGACAATTTCTTCTCTGGTTTCCTCATACGCCCTGAGGAGGAGAGGATATGATCAAAGCTTGACTAGATGAATGACTCCACCACAGCCCAGCAGATCCAGAAGCTGGGTATCAGGGAACAGAACACAATTACCTGGGATAGACACAAGCCAAAAAACAATCCTGAGGAGCAGCTCATGTGAAGGAATTGGTGGCTTTACTAGAAATTTTGATGACAAACAGGATGCAAGCATGTTTGCCAAGATAATCTTACCCATAATGTTATTTATTGTCCGTCTACACAGCCCTTACATCTTCAAGGTCTGCCTCAGGGTCCCCACTGTGACCTTGAGCCAGTTAGTAGAACTGCCTCAGTTTCCCCATCTATCACACTACTCTCAGCTGAAACTGCAGTTAAACCTCATGCTTGCGAAATGCTTTTAAACCAGTATTATTCCATTCCTTTACTTCGCATATTTCTATAGCAAAAGCTAAAGTTTTTATCTGCCTACTGGTACATTTCAAGGACGCAAAAAATAAAAAGCTTGCAAAGAAAACTGAACCTTACCACCAAATTTTCAGGCTAGGACTAAAGTGTATTTCAGAATGCTAATGAGGGCTTTATCTAAACATTAATCATTAAAAAGAGTTATGCAGAACAGGGCCTTCCAACATGGTACACAGTGTTTAATGTTGCATGAATTTACACAGTAACTGTTCTGAGCAGCGAGGAAGGCACTGATGCAGAGCGTCACCTCCTGTGAAAAAGATTCTTGCGGGGTGGTTTGTGGAAGTGCATACAAAAGTTCAAGATCAGCACAATGTATCCCAAATCCAACAAATACGCAAGCGCCAGCACTGCAGAAGGCACTCAGAGCTCCTGAGACAGCAGATGGGGAGGGCTGCAGCCATAAGTTCAGAGAGGCGTTTGGAGCTAAGTTGCACAGACTGTACAGTACTGTTGGAGAACAAAACCACTCTGTTCGCTGTTTATAGGAAGAAGGCAGAGCTAGTCTCGACTCCCCAGCTCATCATCAAGTGTACGCACATAAAGCTGCTTGCTGGTCTATCTCTTGATGAGGGATCGAGTTTTAGATGTTTCGGGCCACCCACATAAAGATGGACTGTCAGTACAAAAGAAATATTCACATGGAATTAAAAAAAGGGGCAAGAACAGTCCCTTCACTCACCGTGGTCTCCTGAAAGCCAAACCGTACTGCTGACAAGCCAGGCCAACCGTTGGGGTGTAAACAATGGGCATGAATCTCTCGATGTCAGAGGTGAGCACTCGATAAAAAAGCTTCTCATTCCTGTCTTGTAATGTCATAAGAACAATGTACCTTAAAAGTAAAATGAAATAGATATACATCAGTATTTACGGACATTGGCAATTTCATAAAAAGCAATAGCTGGCTCGCTCAGTATGTACTCAGTTCTCCCAGCCCTGACACTCCTCAGTTCTACATCGTGAGCAGATACTTGGAGCAAACTTTCCCAGAGGACCTGACCGGCTCCACCATCCTCACTGACAGCTCACAAAGACTCGGCAGAGCTGGAAGTTAGACCCGTCCACAACCTCAGAATTTCGGAACTTGCATTAGAAACAACTGCAATGGAAAAGGTCAAAAGTAGACTTCAGGGCTACCTGGGACAGAGCGAGACATCATATTTATTATCAAAATTTATTACGCAATCTAGAAGATGAAATATGCAAATGCTAATAGGCACATTTCAAAGCACTGTCTTTCCTAAAATATTTCCACAAAACCTCTCTCTCCATTATCATGCATTCTCCATTACTTAATCACTAAAACCAGAAAGATCGTTAAATTCCATCTTTGAAAAAAAAAGACAAAACCATTAATTTAGAAAATGAAAATGTTAAATCAACTTTGTATTCGTAGTGTTGTCCAGACTTACACATGAATTACTGGATTTATATGACCACTTAGTGACTTAGAATGCGTTACATTTCTCCAAAGATTTTTCTTTCCTGAAAATGCTTCATTGGCTAAGATTGAATTTGTCAAATTGAAGCCAGAAAAATTAAAAACTCATAAAGTAAAGACAGATTGCAAATGATTTTCTGTCTGAGCAACATGTATGAACATAATGACAAACTCCCTTTTGTGTTCAGCACCCAATCTTGCAGCGTGGCTTCAAAAAGGCATCACACGCCGCCAACAATATATCATTTGCAAGATCGACACAGGCATTTCTGACACAGAAAAGCCAATGCAATTGCTCCACAGGGGAAGAGTCCTGCTGCCTCAGCCCCCTGATCAATGGTAGCTGAGAAAGATGAAGATGCAAACCCTACCGTCCATCACGACAGGAGTCAAACACCATCTTCCATCAGTAACCATGATGAATACTGGACACAATGGAAGCTCAGGAGGAGAAAGATTAGTCAATACATATAATTGCTTCTGTTTTTTTACTTTTTACCTACCAGTTGGTGGGTTCTTTCTGTTCTTTCATCTGGTATTTTAGTGAATGTATTGATAAGCATACAAATAGGTACATGCAGTACATATGTTCACTCTACCTCCAGTGCTGTGGGGCAGGGGCTGCCTTTTCATTGTGCACTTGTACCCAAAGTATAGCAAACTGCCAGGCGAACACCAGAGCTCTCCAGCAATGTGGCGGTAGAAAAAAGCAGTAGCAGTGCTATTTTGGGACTGGGATGGCATGTCACTGAGGTGAAGGCAGACAGGCCAGAATAAACACTCCTGGTGCTGAAGAGTATGGACAGTTGGGAAAAAATGACTCAGAGGGAAACCTGTGTGCCTTGCAGCAGGATCCTCAAGTCTTCCTGGGGGTTTTAAAGAACCAAAAATTAGAGGGGGAGAGAGGAGGAAAAAAGATGTTTTTGACATACTTGTCTAGATCACTAGATTTGTTCTCATAGTTTTTCATCACACGGAGGACTTGAACGTCTTGGCTCAAGAAGCAAGGAGGAAGGAGGCCATGAATTCCCAGCTGCAGCCTCTCTTCAAGTGTAAAAGCCATTCCCTGGGAAGAAAAGAGGAAGGCACGTTCAAACGGCAGGATATGGACTACCAGATAGGATACCCAAGAGGAAAGCAAGCAACAGCCCCCAAGGCCCTGGAGGCAGTCCTCCCCTGAAGGGACCATGGAGCTCAGACCACCCAGACCCTACAGCTTCTGGATTAGCAGTCCCAATGCCAGAAGGACTTTGGTGATTCACACTCTTTTGCCAGTTGAATTTGGTTGGTGTTTCTAGTGTATACAACTTTATAGTGTATACATTCTTAGGGTTTCTTTCAATTTATGCTTTTCTTATATTACTTAATTAGCTCATGCCTACTAGTTTCAGTAGCCTTCCTGAAAGCTCAGCTCTCGCAATCCTTTACAAATCACTCAACAGGTTTAGAATCATAGAATCATAGAATCGTCTAGGTTGGAAAGACCCTTAAGATCATCGAGACCAACCATGAACCTAACACTGCCAAAACCACCACTAAACCATGTCCCTAAGCGTCACATCTACATGTCTTTTAAATACTTCCAGGGATGGTGACTCAACCACTTCCCTGGGCAGCTTATTCCAATGCTTGATAACTCTTTCAGTGAAGACATTTTTCCTAATATCCAATCTAAACCTCCGGTGGCGCAACTTGAGGTCACTTCCTGTTGTCCTACTACTTGTTACTTGGGAGAAGAGACCGACCCCCACCTCGCTACAACCTCCTTTCAGGTAGTTGCAGAGAGCGAGAAGGTCTCCCCTCAGCCTTCTTTTCTCCAGGCTAAACAACCCCAGTTCCCTCAGCTGCTCCTCTTAAGACTTGTGCTCTAGACCC
>VYXH01003494.1:682806-750645 GCA_013397275.1 Burhinus bistriatus
CCATGAGCAGCCAGTTTCTCCAGGAGAATGCTGTGGGAAATTGTGTCGAAGGCCTTACTAAAGTCCAGGCAACCAACATCCACAGCCCTTCCCTCATCCTCTAAGAATTTGGTCACCTTGTCATAAAGGAAATCAGGTTAGTCAAGCAGGGCCTGCCTTTCATGAACCCATACTGACTGGGCCTGATCACCTGGTTGTCCTGTACACGTGATGTGATGTGTACAGGATGATCTGCTCCATAGCGTTCCCTGGCACCGAGGTCAGACTAATGGGCCTGTAGTTCCCCAGATCCTTCTTACAGCCCTTCTTGTAGATGGATGTCACATTTGCTAACCTCCAAGTAGCAAAGATTTATGTTTGGATACTGAATAGTATACCCAACTCATCAACTCATCATAGTATACCCAACTCACCAACTTTAGTTACCTTCTAGTTTTCCACCAGACACAATGTGTATTAATGGCATATTAGCAGCACAGAAGACAGACATGACATGTAGGATGCTTTCTGAGTGCTAACCCTATTTTTTGTATTCAAGGAGTGCCATAAGTCTTATTAAGTAGCTGACACTGGCCCGCAGCTGAAGCTCAAATGCTAGCTTGTGTGTGATAACCCTGCTCTTATGGGACAATTTCATCCTTCCTAGCAGAAGCCTGAACGTGTCCTGCTCCCGTGCATGCTGGGCCTGATGCCCCAGACAACCAGCAGCGCCCTGTGCTGGACTCAGCCCGATGAACGGCAATGGTAAATGCATTCTGCAGTCTGGGAAGAAGATTATAAAAGGTCTTAGTCCTTAATTAATGGGATTTCTGCTATGCTGATAGCAGATTAGACAGCAGGATAGAAGGAAACATTTTCAGAAGCGTCTAAGGAGCTTAAATCCTAATGAAAACTTCACCCATAACTAACCAACTGATTCATATTTTGATGAACAACTGGCAGTAAAATATTCAGAATCGGTAATTATTGGACTATGTCTACTCAAGCACACAGACAAATGCTTGAAAAAATCTTAATGAGAAGCTTTATGACTACATAGCTTTTAAACTATTTTCTTCAATGGATTTAGTGCTTCTCTATGACAAATAACTGTTATTAATGTTGCACAAGAAAAACTGAGGACACATCTCGATGAACTTGGTTTTGGCAGCTTTCCTTTGCCTCCTGTTGCTTGTTCCTGTCCCTGTGCCATCCCGACAGTTGTGCCAGCACAAGCATGTGTGCAGTCACATGGTTAATCAGGGAGAGGAAGTACCTGGATTAAAAATAACCAGGTCATTTGAGCTTAGAGCAGCTCCCCTGGCTGATGATACACCATGGATGGCTCTGCAGACACTGGCAAACCTGGGCACAGCCACGGGGGACACACAGCAGTGGGAATGCACCACTTGAAGAGCTGCTCACTTGTAAGTCATGTGGGTGCTGATGAAAATGTTTGTCAAACTTTCAGTGATGTCATGTAGCCAGTAAAAGGACAGAGTAGAGGACTGAAACCGATTCTCCTGTTTGACAGATCCATGCCTCATACATAGTGGGACTCTTCCTTTATTACTAAATTGTGCAATAGTGCCAACTAAAAAAATAGTCTTTGTATATATCAGAAAAGATATTCAGCCTCCAAGACATCCGAGACAAAAACAATCTTTATCCCACAAGCATTTTCATAGTTTTTTTCTGCTCTGTATCAGGATAGGGTCAAGTATTTTCCAAATCTTTCATGCAAGAACATGGCAGAGAGAAGTCATTCCTCTTCCAGCCAGCAGATGAAGAGTCAGCAGTTGCCCAGGAGGCAGGAGGTCAAGATTTTGCTGTCAAAACCCAGAAATGGCATCAAGGTTTCTGCGGTTGTTGGTGAATGCTGTACCCAGCACATGGCTGGTTCTGCTGAAGTGTCTGACATTTCTGACCCAAATTTCCCTCCTGGACCTGAGAAGCTTTCCCCCAGATGAGTTTCATAGCAGAACTGGTATGCTCCCACAAGATGAAGTTTGAGTTTTTCTAAGTCATCATTTTTCAATTTAAAAAACCCCACATTCTCATCAGAAAACTTGCAACCATCTGTATTCTCCAGACTGGAGACTTCTGAAATACTAGACTAAGATCAACACTGGACACCAGCTCTGTGTTGGCAATTTGGCTTTACAATGACAATATTGTATCACGGCAGGGAAAATACAGCTACTGCGAATGTCAAAGTTTATCTGCACTGAATGGCAAAAAAAAAGTTACAGTTTCAAATCATTTATTTCCTGTGACCTTTGAACATGGAGGATAGATAACAGGAGACAGAAATATTTGGCAGTAAATACTCCACTTGCTTGTCTAGAGAGTCACATCACAGGCTGGCCACAGACCTGACCCCTGCTCATCCCCTGGAAGAGAAACAAAGCTCAGTAAAAAAGGTAAACCAGTGGCAGTTCCTCTTCCAAAAGAGACAGAAAAGGCAGAAATGTAGTATCCTAGGCATTGCTGCCTCCAACCACCAAAAATCTTCTTGCAGGATTTTTTCGATAGGAAAAAAAAGGCCTTTCAGTTACTTTCCACCCACTAAAACAGTGAAAAGTTTAAATAGTTCATCAAATGATCACACACTCAATTCAAGAAAAAAAAAGATCTTTATTTCAGCTCATTTCTATGAAAAATGATACCGTGACGCCTTAGAGAACCAACAGTCTGCATCCTGACTAGTATCCCCCCTTTTTTTCTTCCAATGGGTTGGACTCTACTTGGATGCCATCTCCAACAGCCCAGCGTGGCCAGGAGCACCCAGCTTCCCTTTACCCAGGGGCAGTGTGAGAGCTGTGATGGAATTACAGCTGCCATGAAGGTGAAGCACTTGTAGTTGGGTACTTCCCCTTCAGTCCCGCTGGGTTTTTTTTTTTCTTTTAGGAGGAATACACCAGGCTTGAAAAGTGTTCAGCGGTGTGCTGGGAAACCTCTTGAAGTGGTATTGGGAACTAATGTAATAATAAGATTGAATAGGGTTATAAGGGAGCGTAGGGTAGTAGAGCCATCTGTCTGTGTCACTTGGGCTAGGAGGGACATTCATGCACACCTTGGGCACAATCCTGCTCACCACTTAATTTCTGGCTAGTTTTTAGGTCTGCATAGTGCCAGGAGTCCAATCTCCAGTGCCAACTCACTGTTTCAAGACACAGCAAATGCAAGAGTCTGAACTTGAATTTTAAGTAATTTGGAGATCTATGCGCATGAATGCATGTTTCTGGATTGCAAGAGCAGATTAAACTGTTTAAACACAACCACAGTCGTACTGTTAACACTCCAAGGGTAAGCATGGTCATACTAACATACAACATCTCCAGCTCAACGCTCTTCTGCATTTACTGCATCTGAATGAGCTATACCAGTATAAGCACCTTCATACTGGAGCAATTGCAACCACTTGTGATGAGGAAGTCGCTGCCCTCACAACCAGTTAAATCTCCAAACCACTTTTAAGTACAGAGCTGGTCCATCATACAGTGGCTCTGAGGTAGGGTCAGCAGCGGAGCAGAAATCGCCCGTCTTAACTTTGAAGGCTGCTTTCTGAAGTTTCTCCGAAGGTCTAGGAGTAGGACCCCTGGGTGAAGTGGTTACATTCACTGAAACAGCACAGCGTGAAATGAATTTGGAAACACATTCTGCCCCAGATCAAAAGCTGGAATTCACGGAGGTATTGCTATGTTTAAGATTAAAGCTTTTAGGGTTGGATTTTTTTTTTAAGACTGCCTGAAAGCCATATTGTACCACTCTCTTTCTGGTCTTGAAAGGCCTAGTGATGGTGAGCCTCAGCCCTGCAGAGCTAAAGCCAGGTGCTCCAATTCATTTTTAAATGTGTGGGAAATGAGTTGGCATGGAGAGGGCAGATGCTATGCCACTACCCAAAAACAAAGACAAAAATATCAGCTGCCCACAAGGCTTCACGCTATGTAGAGGCTAAGTGAGGGGTTTTGTTCTGAAAAAGGCTTGCTGCAAAGAACCTCAAATGCTTCTGTTTTCTTATCGCTGACAGCACCAGGTCTGTAATGTGGCAGCTCCCTCTTTGCAGCTCAAGCCCATAAAAGCCACTTATTTCAGAAACAGAAGGGTGAAGCCAATTCACAGATAACAATTACTTTTATCACTGCAGTGAGAAGGGGGTGTTTTGCTCCGGGATGAATACAAGCAGGAGGGATGCTACCATGGCTTCGCCTTATAATTTACTCATTATAGATCATACTTCTGTAGGTGGGAACAAAGACACAAAATGGTAGTTCCTAGGGTATCAGGAAACTGCTGTTAAAGCAATGGGGGCTTAGTCAAGGGCTGAATTAGGCCTTATCTAGTGCAGAACATGCAGAGTCCACTGCAGCTCAGACCACCTCCAGCTGCTCAGCATCTTTGTGGAGGAAACTCTTGGCTTACTGTACCTTTCCGTATCTCTGTGCTCTAGAGTGCAACTAGTAGCCAGGGATGGCTGTGGGGTGGCCTGGATGGCCACACCAAGGGGTTTACGCAGTCTGTGCAGTCCCAGGCCGTTGCCCATGATGCCAGGACTCAAGCTGCAGTTCTCGGGCAGCTTTTGGGAACACAGCCCCTAATCCATGAAACTGAAAGCTGGCTGGGAAATCTCTGAGCTGAGCAAACAAGGATCAGTGAACACCTCCCAACCCTTTGGAAACAGTCCCTGGAACTTCCTAGTCTGATAACAGCAGTGTGTTGGAAGGGGACAGGAGAAATACAGACACACAGGGATCACCACTGCAGGCTGTAAGAGCCGGCACAGCTAATCCACTTCTCCGTTATAATTAGGATGTAAACAGCCATGCTAGGGAAGCCCTAATAGTCAGGCAACTTAATAAGCGTATTCCATACAGATTTTTCCTGTAATGTGTTTTCCATAGATATTCGCACCTGTCCAACTTTACAGCCAGGATGTACTTTGACTGCCTGCAAGCAAAAGTTCCTCCCATAAGGGGCCAGCGCCAGAAGCTAAACTAATTCCCACTGAGACTGCACGTAGGGGCTGGGGAGCAGAGAGCAACGGCAGAAAACATTAATTTTCTACACTGTGAAAGATTTTTCTACAAAGGCCAGATCCTACTGTGGCCTCCTCAGCTCTAGTTGACTTGTTAAACCTCTTCACAGTGCTCCTTCTCAGCTACTCAAGCTCTCTTGCTGGCGAGGATGGACTGCCACAGGCCCTGTCTGCTCTGCATCCCACCCTGGAAAAGCTTTATGGAAAATATTATTTGCATAAAGAGAGGGAAGAAAGCTCATCAGAGTGGTAATCCTTTACGTTCTCATTTTAAATGTCTTGTAGCTTCTTAGTACCTTTAGTTTGTATGTGCGTGTGCTGTTAAGCTTGGAAAAAACCCAAATCCATGATGCTTTGGGGTATGGGGAAGACATCGTTCAGCTTGTCTTCTCTGAAATGTGGAAAGAAGATTCCCCACTGTGCCTTCTCAGCAGTTACTGCTGGGCAAACCTTTTGTTGACCATGATTTACAAACTCAGTGTCTAGGCCTCTTTCTGGGTTCAAAGTCACTAGTTCAAAAAATCACACACTCTTGGCCACCCCTTTTGTTACAAAGTGATATAATTGTGGATTTCCAATCCTTTCATATCGTTGTTCCTTCCTCTCCCACACAGCCTGGGAATGCTAAAAACACCTCCAAGACAAAGATAATTAAGCAACTCAGCATCATGTTTGTTTCAGTTCCTGGGGAACCATCTTTAATGAGGTCCACTAATTCAATTACAACACAAGTTGTCCCTACTATTAATGAGGCTTTACCAGTAACTGGTTTGTTTTGTGCAAGTAACTTCCTTTCACTGGATTAGAGGGACATATTTCCATTATTCTTCATATTTTCACCTTGTCTTAAAATGGTGACTTTTGATTTACACCAATGTAAGAGTGAGCAGAACTGGAACATGACAAAGTCCCTGTGCCAGAATACTTACTGACCAGGGACCTGATCCTGCATGGTTTATCTCACAGAAGTGTGTGCATGCTCTCCTGATGAGGACATCCCTGACAGGCATGCGATGGGCAAGATGTGGCAGGGTCATAGGCAAGAAGAAGCAAAGCCATGCTGTTCCCACATGTTACAGGAGGTTTACTTCAATAAGTAAAAGTCACAAGCCAAATGTCTTCAGGGTTTTATTCATTAATCCACAGGAAGAACTTCAGTGCAAAGCTCCTCAAGCCCTGCACTGTGATTTCAGACTGCAGGGGTACAGCTCTATACCGAATTTAGCAGAGAATTCATTACTATTTCCCACAGTTTGCCAGCCCCAGGGCAGCAATTTTTCCTCCATAGAAAAACAAAAAAGAAATCCATATGCTAGGAATTATATGTGTTTTGTCTGCAAACAAGATTCTGGTACATTGAGAAAAACAGATTTTTAAAACTGAGCTAGACAAAAGTCCCCAAAGAACAGCTGGTTTGGCAGGCTGGTTTTGTGAAGGATATTTGAATTTTGCAGGTGGTTAAAAATAGCATCATTGCTCTATTGATAGGAAAGGCGGAGATAGGCAATTAATGCTAAGTAAGAGGTGATAAGATACAGCTGTTTTTTTAAGAAACTCAAATTTTGGGCCAAATTCAATGCCTTCTTTTTTCCCACAAAAGCAATATTAAGATCCTCATAGAGCTCTAGCCAAGCTAATGGGAACACTTCCTCGGCTTTAGTGTGAAATAGATTAGGCTGACATTTCTTCTGATTTTGACTAGATTCACAAATGTCTTTACATGAGTGAAGCTTCAGTCTTTTTCAGTATAGAAGAGTAAAATCACTGCATGGAGAACAGAAGTGCCATGCTACAGAAAAACTTGGTGTAACGGGAAAAAAACCAGAGAAAACCTGAGGAATTATTAGGAGCAATAGAGCAGCACAGAGTCCCAAACAGGGTGGGACACATGGTGCGTGCATACATGCATACAGCAGAGTAAAAGACTGTTCATGCCTGGATGAGCTTAAAACACAAAGCACTCACTGGCTGCCTCTTCATGTATAGTAAAATACTTGGTAGAGAAGGGAGGCCTGATGGAGCAAGCAGCAATGAGAACAGGTTTTGTGCTACAGCCAAGTGCATGGGCAGATTCCTGAGTCAAACCCCAAATTCTCAGCCCCCTATCAGAAATACCCCACATGATCTTGGCACACAGATCCCGGTGGATTGGCCCTCCTGACTCCCAAAAAACTGAAAACACCCTGGTGTCTCCTTTACGTGATTCCTAGCCTCCCTGTATAACTCCACGTCTGTTTTATACCTATCACTGTCACACCTTTTTATGCCAATTAGCGAGTGAAATGAGCTAGTCCAGGATAGAAATGAGAAGCTCGTAGTCCACATGGCTATCTCAGCTGTGGGGGAAGCTATTCTTTCATCTCTTGTGGAGAGGGAGCAGGGTAAAATCAGTTTCTGCAGGAGGTTTGCCAAGCACAAACCAGAGTATTTCTGTCAGACTATGGCAGTTTCTGTGATGCTGCAGACATACATTTCTCCCAAATATGTTGTTTTTCCTAGACAGGAAGAATTCAGCAGAAATTACAACGCTTGCATTCCTAAGTCTATGAAAATCAGCCCTCATCCTCAATTTGAACAAGCAAGTATGTCTGAGAAGGAAGATCAAAGCAATTTTAAGGTTTAAATGTGATCCAAAACATTAAGAGAATACAGTTTTAAAAGCCAGCTTTACAGTGTCTGGAAACCTCTCCCATTGTACAGGCAGCTGGTCACGTGAATTGTGGTTGCATATAATTTGGGTTCAGTGCTATAGAGAGCGCTAACTTCCTTTTGAGGTTCCAGCAAATCACATAAAATGAGGCTTGTGCACTTACTGCTCGCACGCAAACTGCATCGTGCTGTGGGTTTGGAGGATGGGAGTCTCTCCGCAATTTGTATCTCATTTGCTATCGACACTCCAGCAAACGAGGTTGGTCCAAATGTTGGTTGGAACTGGATTACAGTTCATGGATGATCGCTGATGGTTATATTTGGTTGGACACCACTGAAAAGCACTGCCTAAGCCATCGAACTAGCTGTTTCACAAGAAGATCGCTTGGATGGAAGCTTAGTCTGAGTGAACCCAAGAGTAGTTTTGTTACTGACTTTACAAGAGATATTTCTCCACTGTACCATTCATATGTCCTTGTATGCTTCTTCTATCAAAGCTCTGCAGAAAGGAACCATCAACAGCAGCTTCTTGAGCAGTACCAGATGCTCTCTGCTCATTCCCACCTAATCCAGGACAAGCAGGCTTGGCTTCTGAATCGTAATTTTGATAGCTGTTTAATGAGATGTAACATATGCCTGCTTCAGAGCACCACAGGTCATTTGAGATGCTTACGAAACATTCAGATACTCCCTCAGATAAAAGATTCTAGAGAAAGGCAATGTTTTCCTTTAAAAAGTAGAAATATGAGAAATAAAGAAGGCTCTAAATAAGAAATCTGTCATCTCAGTAAAACAAATGCACTAGAAAAAACACCACTAAGCTGTCCTCCAATTATACAACCACCACTTGAAGACAACTAAACATGCAGGTAAACATAGAGCATCCCGCAGGAAATCTGCGTGAGTCTCCATTTCCCGTTTGAGTAATTGGCACTGCTTTTGTTTTTCCCTCACTGCTCCTGCACTCCATCCGCACTGCGAGGCCGTTCATGGACTTCAACCCAGGCAGCTTATGCTGGGGCTCAACAGAGAAGCTGCAGCTATTGTGATGTGCACGGGGCCAAGGTAACAGTCACCCATTGTGACACCCATCGGCATTGCAACACACCAGCTGAGAGATGTACAGCACTCTCGAGTGTCCGTCTTCCCTCTGGAAGGCAAGAGGAGATCTTCGTGCTGTCCTCATTTGGCAGCTCACCTTGGAGTTTAGCTGTGCTTTGCACCATAATGATATTTTTCTTCCCAATTCTCAGCCTTCCACAGGCTCAGCCCTCTGACAGTCTTTTATTTTGTTTCTCAAGGCATGAAGCATCTTGCTTCCCTCTCTTTACTCCAGCATTTCTACAACTGTATTTCACAAACCCCCTTTTTAACACTGACAGATAGCTAAAGCTCTATGTATGCACACATACATACATACACAAAGCACAAACGCATGTCCTTTTCCAACCCAGCCTCCAGCCAGCCCTAAGATGATCTCTGTGCTGACCTCAGGGGCTGTTTTTTCACCAAGCACATGTTTTGCTTAAATGCTGAGATCAGTCATCCAACTGTCCAAACTACTTTTGGCATCACCAGGAGAGTAGCTAGCCTACCATGACTACCCTATGACCCGGCTCCTCGTCCTCCTCCTTGTCTGAATATTTAACTTCAAACTTTTTCTTCCTTTTTAATGCAGAGATGAAAAAGGAAGATGCATGAAGTGCTCACATAAGTGCGATCTGACCTTTCGTTTCTACAGCTCTCATCACCTTTGCGTGCACTCTCCCTGCTATCTTGGTCTATTGTCAACTTGATTTGAGCTGTCTCTAAATTACACGCAGTTGAATGCACAGCACTCAGCGTGTTTGGCCTCAATACCACAGCATCTGGACTGCAATTTGTACAATAACAGAAATACAAAATGATACATCCTTTCTATCAAACTTCCCTCCCAGGACCTCTAAATATTCTTCCAATGATACAGTCCTTTTATTTTCCACTTTCTTTGCTCCTCAAAATTTCAGCTGTATTTTTTCCATATGGTGCAAGTAGAACTACATCCAAATATTCCAGGTGACAAAATATCACTAATTTCATGCAAGTGCTTTAATTTTTATCACTTTCTCGAGATTGAGCTTAACCACTTCCAGTTTCAAAAGCACCCACCACACTAGAAAGATATTTACACTAGACTATAAATCAAATAACTAATAAAGTTCCTGAGATTTTTCCAAAAAAGTTAAAAAATGAGAACTCTTATCCTCCCCTTCCAACTGTTTTTAATCAAGGGCAGTATGAAACAAGTTATCCAAGTTCAGAATGAAAAAAAAGAAAAAAAAAAAAAGTAAAATTACTCTGAGATGAAAATTAAAGATTAAAACCCTTTTGATTCCCTAAGCTGTTTGACAAACATTTCTGTGGAACAGGAACTGCAGCAAGATGTTATAAAATATTTATGTCAGTTTGCAACATGCGTGAGCACATGTTGGTCAAGACAGCTGAACTGAACTGTTCATTATTACTAGGAAGCTGTAAATCGCCCCTTTGGCAAACCTTCAAATGAGTTTAGAAAAAAACTGGTTCTGTTCTGGATTCCATTAGACGCTATCACTTAAAATGCAAATAATATTGTTCTTGGCATGGTTGCTGCCTGTCCACCTCGACACAATTACTCTAGCCTTTCCTAGCTTAGACGAGTATCATCCAAGGCTAACGTAGCAGCTTCCTTCCTCCAACAGAACATCTATTCTTCTGTACCCGAAACAATTTTGCTAAGTGACGCAAAGATGAAGCATGACTGCAGTAAGAGTAACAAACACAGTCCAGACTCCTTGAATATGCAAGTGTTATCCCAAAATAATTTGCTATATGGATGATCAGGAGAAGGCAACGGCTAAAGCATTGATTTCACTCATGCACCTCTGTTTGTTAGGAGACACCACCTGATGCATCAAACCTTCAAATCTGCCATTCAAAGCTGAGTTTCAGCTTAATAACACCTGCCCTGCTGAAAGAGGATGGTGCAGTGTGGGGAGCACTGGAGACAGAGCCAGCCAGAGTCTGCAAAGATGGGGAAGGTTGAAGTGATTTTCACTTATGACCGGCTGTGAAAGACCTGCATGCAGGACAACAGGATGGCTGCTGATTTTGTTTTCTTCAAAACCAGCTGACGACACTGGGCACATCTTTGGGAACAGATCCCTCAAACTCAGGTTTCAGTCCAGGGTTTTGATTCTCCTCTGCCTGGCACCACAGTCATGCAGTGACATCAGAGTAAAACAAATGTAAAATGATTTTGAACTTGTTCAATGTTTGAAATAACCGAAGCCCTGGGTATTCAGAGCTGAAAAACTAGATTGAGCACTTACTGCAACCTTTCAAAATATAAAGGGCACTTATAAGAAAATGGAGACAGGCTTTTTAGTAGAGCTTGTTGCGATAGGACAAGGGGGTAACGGTTTTAAATTGAAAGAGAGCTATGTTTAGAATGAACATAAGGAAGACATCTTTTAACATGAGGGTGATGAGACACTGGAACAGGTTGTCCAGAGAAGTTGTGGATGCCCCATCATTGGAAATGTTCAAGGCCAGGTTGGACGGGGCTTTGAGTAACCTGGTAGCTGAAGATGTCCATACCCACGGCAGGGAGTTTGAACTAGATGATCTTTAAACGTCCCTTCCAACCCAGACCATTCCATGAGTCTATATTCTGGGCAAGAGAAGGCTACATTTCGCCATCAGTACGATTTTGCCAGTTCTCAATGTCTATTTGATGTTTTATCAGACACAACCACCTTCTTCCTGGGGTTTAAACTCAGATATGAGAAGTTACCACAATATCCATAAAATCCGAGTGAGGGAGCACTCACTCCTGAAGTTGCTGGGTTACCATTATGTTTGTTATTGAACAAAACCTAAAAAGTCACACTCTGCTTTATTATCCTTTACAATAAAAATATGGGTGTCAGAGTACATGTCCATATGGCATGTCTTCTGTGTGTTTGAAAACAATCTGTCTTCTGTACATAGAAGTGCTGACTTTGCCAGGTCAGTCGTTAACCAACATCATTTACTTTCTGGCTGTCTCCGCCTTGCTGCCACACGACAGCATCCCTCCCCAGCCCATGAGACAAGATCAGCAGTTTGGACTGACTGATCCATTATTGATGTTGATGAACTAAAGGATGCTCTCAGAGGGAAGGCGTGAAGCTGAATGGCACCCCAGGGAGTTATTTAACACTTATTTAAGGATGCACATACAACTGCACCAACAGCCTCTTCAATAACAACCATGCTCTGGACAAAGGTCTGAGATCCCTAAAGATGGGATCCCAGTCATGATACCTGTGTAAGCAACCTGACAGCTTTTTTTGTTGGTTGAAAGAGCCGAACAGCTATGTAAGAAGAACAGCATAGTGTTTTGCTTGTGCCTTCATAGCTCTGTAATTATTACAGTAGCATATGCTCGATACTATACCCTTGTGCCTGAAAACTTGCCTAAGAGCAATAGAGTAGCTGGCAAAGCCCAGAGGATCTCGACCCGAGGAAGCGGCATCTCTACATAAGGGTGCTAGTCTAGTCCCTCTGGACCCAGAACTCAGTACAAGAGGAAGGGTCAGCGAGCAGCAGCAGCCTTTTCCTTCACTGAGCTGCACAGATTGGTTTGTAAGCTGGTAACACTGGGGTCTGTTTGAGGGAAATGTTTTCTGCTGGGAAGCCCTAATCAGGACAGCAAGAGGAGTGTAAGGTCTCTTGCAGTTGTTAATGCCACCATGTCTTACACTCAGTAATTCAAGAGGACCATATCCTGCAGCTCTGAAAGGCTGTAATAACAACAGAAGCATCATACTAACTGAGTGCCAAGTGAGTCCAGCCAGCTGGTTAAGAAACCAGCTTGACACACTTCCTAGACCTTTCTGTCAAAACCAATGTGACCAAAAAAAGCAGAATGGGATGGGCAAAGGGAAAATGAGCAGTTGATGGGTTACGAACCACGCAGCTGTGTAATACCGCACAACGGTCAGGAGGAAGCCCATGGGACACTTCAGCCTTCACAGCAGGGCCATGCACTGCCCCAAGAGCTGACTCCATTCCTCCAGTGCCCAGGGGGAGCTCCCAGGGAAAGTCACTTGCGCACCAGCATTTCCAAGCTCAATTGCATTTTCATTCCTAATGGAATTACAGTATCACGGAATCACAGGGGTTGGAAGAGACCTCTGGAGATCATCTAGTCCAACCCCCCTGCCAGAGCAGGGACACCTAGAGCAGGTTGCACAGGATGGCATCCAGGCGGGTTTGGAATGTCTCCGGAGTCGGAGACTCCACCATCTCTCTGGGCAGCCTCTTCCAGTGCCCTGCCACCCTCAAAGGAAAGAAGTTCCTCCTCATGTTCAGATGGAACTTCCTATGGTCAAGTTTGTGCCCATTACCTCTTGTCCTATTACTAGGCACCACTGAAAAAAGACTGGTGCCATCCTCCCGGCACCCTCCCTTTAAGTATTGATGAGATCCCCCCCTCAGTCTTCTCTTCCCCAAACTAAAAAGACCCAAGTCCCTCAGCCTTTCCTCATAAGAAAGATGTTCCAGTCCCCAAATCATCTTTGTAGCCCTCTGCTGTACCCTCTCCAGCAATTCCCTGTCCTTCTTGAACTGGGGAGCCCAGAACTGGACACAGTACTCCAGGTGCGGCCTCATCAGGGCAGAGTAAAGGGGGAGGATAACCTCCCTCGACCTGCTTGCCACACTCTTCTTGATGCACCCCAGGATGCCATTGGCCTCCTTGGCCACAAGGGCACATTGCTGGCTCATGGTCATCCTGTTGTCCACCAGGACTCCCAGGTCCCTTTCCACAGAGCTGCTTTCCAGCAGGTCAGCCCCTAACCTGTACTGGTGCACGGGGTTATTCTGCCCCACGTGCAGTACCCTACACTTGCCCTTGTTGAACTTCATGAGGTCTCTCTCTGCCCAACTCTCCAGGCTGTCCAGGTCACGCTGAATGGCAGCCCAGCCTTCCAGTGTGTCAGCCACCCCTCCCAGTTTTGTGTCATCAGCAAACTTGCTGAGGGTACCCTCTACCCCTTCATCCAGGTCATTGATGAATATGTTGAACAGGACTGGACCCAGTACTGCTACTGCTACCACTTTATTAGAACACAGATGTACCTTGCTCATTCAGTCCCATCTCTCTCTCTCTCTTCTGATTTTCTTGCCTGGATAATGCAAAGAAGTTAAGTGGCAGAACTGATAATTAATGCCAGATTATCTTGTGCAAGTTGTTATTTCCAGGATGTATCATTTGGACCTTCCAAGAATGTCAGAACATTGTGTTTGGGCTGTAGTAGTCACACACTGTCATCGTATTTCCTCTGATGACTTCCTGAAGCACGGTTTTTGTTTCTTCTAGCTGGTATTAGATGTGTGCATGTCAGAAACTAAGGAAAAAAATACTTAGTGCCAAGTCTGCAGGATGAACCTTACTGCTACTTCACCACACAATAAAGAAACCTTGCCACTAAAATTTGGTTATTTTCAGAGTTATTAGTAACTTGGGTTACTTTCGTGAAAATGTTCCATGCGCACATAATGTCAGTGACAAATACAGAGGATTCTTCAAATGTGTCTAATGTTAGGCAACTCGGTGCATACCGATTTGAAGATGACAAAGTAACTCCAGTTGGCATAGAGTGGCTCTCTGCTCCCTTGGTGACAGCGGCTGCTGTGAGTCCATCAGCCTTATGTTCAAGTGTATACACTGGTTTCCAGGCAGCAGCGTTAAACCTTGGGTCTTGTTTTTTAAAGAAATCAGTGGACAGAGCCCTTTGTTAGACAGATTGAATTCTGATATAGAGCTTGATCTATGAATCACCACGGTCTTCTGAGACAGGGCAGATATCATGTCCCAGGGCAAGTTGTGCTGCATAGATGCTGCCAAGGATATCTAGCTTTGGAAGAAGTTTTTGGACAAAGTCAAGTAGATCCAGGTAGTGACCTTCTGGAAATGACCAAAAGCCTTTCCCTTCAGCAACTATACCCCTCACAATTCAAACCAACCTTTTATTCCTAAAACTCTACCAACTCAACCCTTCAAAAACACAAAGCACAATGAAGAAGAGCCTAACCGCAGAGACTGGACTCCCCAAAGGAACGAGGGCAACGTCTCCGTGGCTGAGTCCCAGGAAGACAGTCAGTGATAGATATGAAGTCTAAAGATGAGACACTAGGAGGATCTAAAGCCAAAATTGCTGAGTTAATCCTTCTGCTAGAATAAATTTCAAACATGAAAACTTTAAAGCCAACTTCAGAAGTTTTTCTGAAAGCCATCTCTTCTGCCCAAGGCTTGCAGTTTTGTTCTGAGCTTAATGAAGGCCTTTGTTCAGCAGCAGCCTAGGGTGGAAATTATGAAGCTGGCATTTAGGCTGTGCAAAACCATACCCTGTATGTACTGAAAGGGAAAGCAAAGTGGACTAAGCTGTCTTTGTTCCTTAGCCGGAGGCTTTGGCTTAGCGCTCAGCCTAGCCCGTCTTTCCAGCTTACGACAAATTGGATTCCAGTGGTAAAACCGTGGCTCCAGCAAATTACACAGCAAAACTCATGTTGATTCCAGAGAGATCAGGTATGAGAAGTCTTTGGGATTTGTTCACTAGACAAAAAATAAATGTAAATAATGACAATTATTCCATTATTATTAAAAAATAAAATCTTCTTTAAGTGAAAGTTGAAGGGATGGCAAGACATATCAAGGTTTAATCATGTTACATCTGTGAGGTCCTGTGAGGACCAGGGAGTTGGACTCGACAATCCTTATGGGTCCCTTCCAACTTGAGATACACTACCTTTCTATGATATTATAGACTGAAGGTTTTTAAATATAACTTCTGTAACAAAAGAAATGTTATATTATTAAGCTATATTTCTTGGAAGGAAAACTCATGCTTTTTAATTTGCATAGAATCAACAGAGTCAAAGTCCAGCATCAGGTAATGTATGTAACAAATGCCAATGAAGTACACTTTTTCAAACATAAATCCTTTCATTTCTACTGCTTTGAAATGGCTTATCTTAACGTCTTTGGATTTGGATTTAGCTAGCAGGTACAGTACTTCTTCTCCATTTGGGCTAGCCACAAAGTTGGAAAATCAACTTACATTTGATAAAGGAGAACTTGTTTTCCTTCTCCATTCTTTTACCAAAACAGAATCAAGAATCAAATGTATTTAGTCAAAAAAATTAAATTTTAGTTTACTTAATAAAAACAGAGCCATATTTTCTAGGGGTATTTGGGTACTTGTAGATGCAGAAAGATATCTACCAGGATTCTCAAAGATATATTAATAGGAAAGGTCTCTAATTTACATTGTGCTTGGATCCCAGAGATTTCATATAGCACTACCTAAATACCTCCACAACTCTGATTAGAAAGGTAACAAGAAACTACAGATTCTCTAGGGGCTGTTAGTATTTTATTTATTTGCTTTTCACAGTAAAATAAAATTATCCTAAGAGAGACTGGCTACACACACACAAAAAAAAAGCCATTGAAAATTGCTTTCAAAGAGAGCTCTAATTTCTAGCCAAATAGCCCTAATCTAAAGTCAGAGTAAAAGCACCTGGAAAAGGAAAAAAGAAGAACACATATGAATGGATCTAGACAAGCTACCTGACTGCGGAAGTAAAAACAAAATTTTGGGGCTGCCTTCGGATAACAACAACTTACTTAAAAACACATGCATAAGCATTGCCAGCCAAGGATAAAATACATTTAGGAAAATAAAGAAAAAATACAAAATCAGGTTTCCTGTTTGTTATAAGTCAGTTCATCTCACTTCAGTGAGCCAGCACTCCCCTCCAGATCATTTACTCCAGCTGGATGCTGTTTCTGCACCACAGTGTTGAAGTGGGTGGGTTGCTTCCACTACAAGGTTTCACTTCATTCAGAGGGCTACGTGAGTTTCATAGATGTAAAGTTTGTTGGACAACCAAGTTCTTCACCTTCTAACTTTGAGACCTCCTCTGCGATCTCCAAGGCTCAAAGCATCCCAGCATATCAAGAGGATGTGCATGTGCTTGGCATTTATTGTTTTGTTAACGCAAGAGTCCAGAATCACTAATTAGGAGTTTAGTGTCCCTTATAGAAGTGCTTAAGATGAAATGGCATTTCAGGAAAGCCTCTACCAGTTGATTTCTTCTACTTAACCATGAACAAAAAAAAAAGAAAAAATAATTAAAAGTAAATACATAACACATTTTTCACATGGAACCATGTAAATGTATTTTTTCTGTTTATTTTTTTTGGTTTAGAGGAAGAGGAAATAATGATGCGCAGGTATTAAACTACTGTGGAGACAGACACATTCTGTTAGTGTGGTTTTGTCAGCAGCCATTTGATTACTTGGAGCTTTCTTTAGAGCCAGGTGGTGCCTGTTGATGGCACTGTGTATTGAGTATTCATGGCAAGGTTTTGGTAGCCAGGGAGCTTCTGTGAGAAGCCACTAGAAGCTTCCCCCATATCTGACAGAGCCAACGCCAACCAGCTCCAAGATGGACCCACTGCTGGCCAAGGCTAAGCCCATCAGCAACGGTGGTAGCGCAACTGGGATAACATAGTTAAGAAGGGGGAAAAAACTGCTGCACAACAGCAGATAGGGAGAGGAGTGAGAATATGTGAGAGCAACACCTCTGCAGACACCAAGGTCCGTGAAGAAGGAGGGAGAGGAGGCACTCCAGGCACTAGAGCAGAGATTCCCCTGCAGCCCATGGTGAAGATCATGGTGAGGCAGGTTATTCCCCTGCAGCCCATGGAGGTCCACGGTGGAGCAAGTGGATGTCCAAAGGAGGCTGTGACCCCATGGAGAGCCCACGCTGGAGAGGGGCCCTGGCAGGACCTGTGGCCCCATGGAGAAAGGAGCCGATGCTGGAGCAGGTTTGCTGGTGGGACTTGTGACGCTGTAGGCGACCCACACTGGAGCAGTCGGTTCCTGAAGGACTGCACCCTGTGGAAGAGACCCACGCTGGAGCAGTCTGTTCCTGAAGGACTGCACCCGGTGGAAGGGACCCATGCTAGAGCAGTTTGTAGAGAACTGCCGCCTGTGGGAAGGACCCACGTTGGAGAATTTCATGGAGGACTGTCTCCCGTGGGAGGGACCCCATGCCGGAGCTGGAAAAGAGTGTGAGGAGTCCTCCCCCTGAGGTGGAAGGAGCAGCAGAGACAACGTGTGATGATCTGACCACAACCCCCATTCTACATCCCCCTGCGCTGCTTAGGAGGAGGAGGTCGAGAAATGGGGAGTGAAGCTGAGCCTGGGAAGGAGGGAGGGGTGGGGGGAAGGTGTTTTAAGATTTGTTCTTATTTCTTATTATGCTACTCTAATTTGATTGGAAATAAATTAATTTCCCCAAGTTGAATCTGTTTTGCCTGTGATGATAATTGCCGAGTGATCTCTCCCAGTCCTTATCTTGATTCACGAGCTTTTCGTTATATTTTCTCTCCCCTGCCCAGCTGAGGAGGCGTGATAGAGCGGCTTTGGTGGCCACCTGGCGTCCAGCCAGGGTCAACCCACCACACACTGAAAAAAGAGAAATGCAGTGGAGGTCAGTCACCAGAAGAGACCTTTCTGCTTCCACTTTGCCAAGTTGCTTGACAAGGTGGCTGATGGAAACAGCTCCTTTTCATCAGTTACAGTGCGATTCTTTCAGGCCCTTTCCCATCTCAGCTTTATTGTCAGCACCGTACACAGGCCAGTGCTGAGGTCTGCAATGAAGTCACCCTAGAAATGACATGGCGAGCATTTACTGACCTCCGAACTGCGTTTCCTTGTCCTGAAATAAATTTGAGTTCACTTATTATGGTGCCTCTGATTTAATAATTGGCTTTTGGGAGACACTCAAATGCTTCAAATGGAATCTTTTCTTAGGGTCAAATTATGTCCCTATTGAAGCCTATGGGAATTTTGCCATTGGACTTTAATGAGACAACAATTTGGCCATTAATCCATGAAAATTTGCTACTGTAGTTCACATTGCACTCCCATTTAGGACCCTGTTGTTCAATTCTCTCTGAACTAGCTTGTTTTCACTTTCAAGAGAATTGCGCAGACCAGAGAGTGGTTCAAAGAACAAATGCAGCAACAGCAGGCATTAGCTGCATTAACTATATGACTGCCGGGTGGACACTGACAAACCCAGCTGCAGAATCTTTCCCAACCTGCTAACAGTCACTAAGTCAATGAAAACATTGAAGAAGTGTCTTCCCCCTCATTTCAAAAAAAAGACAACAAAAGCCCCATAAACAAGGAGTTCCTATGGCGCACAGTCTGGGACCATTAGTGCCCTTCACTTCCAAGAACAGGAGCTGATTCTTTAGGTCAGGGAACACCAAGGATCAAATTCTGCAGAAGATGTACGTCGGGGCTGACATTAATGGGAGCGTACCTTAGGGCAGACCTTCCAAATTGCCACTTGCACATCCTGGCTGACTTCTATAAACTTCTGTCTATCATAAGGTGTTGCATTTCTGTAGTCTTGTTTGATTTGTAGGTCTCTGAAAATTTTCCAGTGAGATACAAATGTTTTCTCAGAAATGCTCATACGTCGTTTAGCAGATGTGCACCTGTGTTCCTAAGCACCCTTCATCAACATACTTAGAAACAATTCACAGACTCCCAGGGTTCACAGGCTAAACACTAGTGGTATATATATGCAGCAGATTTTCAGAGGTGGCCAAGGTCAGAGTAACTCCCACTAATTTTAAGTCTCTTAGCTGACTTTTCCTACCTTGGCAATTGCTCATTGCTCTCATTCACAGCTAATTCTAAGTTATACTCCTGGACTTCACACCTACAACATTTTGCAGCACCTGCAGAAATACCTTTATAAATACAGTGGCACATTCCTGTGTGTGGAAGGAGGTTAAATAACATGATATCCAGGCTTCTGTGTCCCTGGTTAATAAAACATAAGATTTCTCTCCTGTTGCCTCTCATCGACCCTGTTTTAAGCGATCTGGCATGCTCTGAAAATGCACAACAAGGGCTCTATTATGTGCATGCACTAGGTACAGCAGGTTTCACTGGACTGTAACTGATTTGTTTCAGATGAAGGGATGCTGTTAACCACCACTGTGAATATAATTGCTTAGTTGATTTCCACATTCTTGTCATTGTTGGCCTGGCTACTGCAAGAACAAGCTGGTGAGGAATTCCCTAATGCTGGTTAAAAAGAGAAAAAAAAAAAAAAAAAAAAGGAAGTCTTCAAGTCAAACCAGGAGTTCATCCAGACATGCCCACACCAGAAGCAATATGAATACTCCCTTTTCACCACTTCACTGCTTGTCCTTTGCTCCTTCATTAGACCAGAACCAACTCCAGGAGGAGAAATCCTCCAGGTGAAGAGGGAAAGGGATCTTTGCAGATGGTCAAAATCCCACGGTGCCACCTCCAAGCGAGCTCTGGGATGCGCAATATCCGATTCCTTTTGTCACACACAGCAGGGGGCTCAGAAGGCTTCACCAGACTTTCATTACAGGCTGTCGCTTGCAGCCCGTCCTTGCACAAAGCACGGCTCTGCTTCTGTTGTCTCTGTAGCATGTCCTATGCTTTTAAGTTTGAAGGAAAGCCCTCAAATTCCAACTGAGATCAGAGCTGTGTGCTCCCACTGCAGTTGAAAGAAGAGCCACAGGTAAGTCATCCCATGGGGACTTGCCAGTTCTGGATTCGGTTCCCACCCATTTCACAGGCTCAGAGTAGAGTGTTCCCACCTTGGAGCCTGGTGGCACTTCCATCCGCCAAGAAAGACTGATGCCCACCCGTGCCAACCATTATATATATACAGGGTACATACATTCTGGTTTAAAGCTCGTTGAGCAGCGTAGCACTAAGAGCAGGAATGTTATAGGGAAGGTTTTTGCAAAGGCATAACTGGAGAAGTCTGGTAGTCCATTGGGACTGGGTACCCAGGTGACCTTAATATGTCTCTACTGCCATTTCACCCTACATTTCTAATTCAGAGTCTTTGGCATCTCTTACTTGAGCGAGGAGAAAGGGTTTTTTTCATTGTGTTCATCACTGAAGGTTTGAACCTTCTCCTTATGGTCATCTTGTCTCTCTCATGAAAAACTCCCCTGCACATCCTTCCTCCTCTGACTTCATTCTTTTCCAAACACCAGAAGTGAAGGCCTCCTGATTTTACAAAGGCTTTTGGACATGTTTTTTTTCTTCATTTGACATGTAATGTCAAGTGTACACACAATTCTTTAGAGAATGGGAGTCCTAGGCTTGCTTTCTTACCTTTTAACTTATCTTCTATGTCATTATTATCTAAATCTAGGGCGTACTGCATTACTCGTTTCTCAGTAAAATGCCATTGAAAATAAGAAGGAAACTATCATTCATAGCATTTTTAACATTTTATTTGTTTTAAGTAATTAATCAACATAAAGTCTCCTTATGAAAAAGCCCAGTGGTGAAACATAGCCCTTTATAGAAACAGCCTGGCAGCATTTAGTATAGACGGCTACACTTAAGAGCATTGCTTAACAGCAGCACAGAAAAATAAGCTCATTGCACTCCAGGTACTAGGAGAGGACTGCGAGCTGCAGACAGACTGAAAGAATAGGAGCATATTTCTTTTCAATAAATGCTAAAGTTTTGTTCTGGACTATGAACAAATCCTCAAAAATATTTGTATTAGAATAGCTCTTTTCATGCATCACAGCCTTAGGGTCCAAAGCACACTGTAAAAAAAGAAAAAGAAGATCAAAACAAAGCAATGAAAAAAAAGACAGGCTCTATCCCAAAGAGACAACTGGTAAAGAGAGGCAGGAGACAACAGAGGGGCAATACTGATTAGCACGACGAGCTTCGTCCTCAGCACAACGCTCGCAGTACTCTCAGCACGCCCGCAGCCAAGCTGGTAAGTCAGCTCAAAAATATTTGTTATGTTAAAGTAATCCTTCTGTGCAAGTCGTTTTGCTCTAGGATGACATTCATCTCGGAGGTAAAACACAGGATCTTTGGCTGAATTCTCATTGTGAGTGACACGGAGAAAAAACCCTCACCATAGGACACCGATTTATTGCCTACGGCACCATTGAAATGTCTGCATAGAAAATCAGGCTACTCCCACCAAGCTGCACGACACCCAGCTGGGCACACCGCACAAATTAGGAGCTCTCAGTGCCAGCTTCGGCAGTAACCAGGCCTGCTGGGGAAAGATGTGGCTAAGCAGGAAAATCATGCTATAGCATAACAGACAGCCAAGGAATGCTTCCTCAGAGGGACTATGTATCTGTTGAACAGACACTATGGATCTATACAGTAGAGTGGAAAAGAGAGCACGTTGTTCTCTGTAAGAGCAAGAAACACCAAGCAAGAGATGCTCCAAATATCTGCCTTGCTTCACATAATTGGTATGCATTACCAGCCACAGGAGGTATGTAATCAGCATAAATTACTTGATCATTAGCTACCTAATATGCAACAGTTGCCCTCAGAATTAATTGGGTGGGCCAGGAAGGGCAGAATAAATGTAGACAATGACACCATACGAGACTTTTCCTGCTAATGCCACTCAGCAGCAGCAGTAGACCAGCCCTAAGTGCTAAAATTTTAACCAAAATTTTCCTAGAGACATTCAAAAGGAAAAAGGCTAGCAAAGCATAATGGTATGATGCCCATAATGATGTGATGCCGATGATTCTCCACACTAAGAACTCCAAAAGTAGAATTACACAATTGGTGTAAACTGGGGAAGACCCTAAGGGCGAAGCTGTAGGGCTAGAAAGAGCTTGTGTTCCTTTGGTGGAGATGTGATCACATGCCTAGAAATTAATTTCACGGCATTTACCTGGAACGGGCATATTTCCACAGAACGTTGCTATATATGTTTTTGCTTACCAGACTTAGCTAGTTATAGCACTACACATGTTACAGATCATCTATCTATTTATACTAGCAAAAAACAAAGACAAATACTAGAAGCCAGCAATCTAAACAAATCTTAAAAGATAGTTAATGTTCCAAGTAGGGTATATTTGAATGCTCAGAAATCTGGTATTTGAGTCCCTAAAGACATTACTTTTATCACTCATTAATTTCTAAAGTAAAAAAAAATAAAAATAAAAAATAGCAACGTGTGGATTGTTATGTGGTGACTCTTCTTAGGAGATCTCAATGAAACCCAAACTCCTCCTGTCCTGTATAATTTGTGTAAAGTTTTATATATTAAAAAAGACACTTTCCATAAGAGAGAGTCCTTTCCCATGTTCTCTTACCAGGTGGCTTGGGCTTAGCCTGGATTAGTGCCACCCACCCCTCACACCAGGAATGCCCCATCACTGTTAATGGTGATGGTCTCCTGACTCACCAGAGAGCTCCTAGGAGGAAACAGGTATCTAAGCAAAGCTAAGGTTTGGGTAAAGCAACATCATTTCTTACAGCTGAAAAAAACTATCAGAGGTAATACTCCCATATCCCATAGAATCATAGAATCCCCTAGGTTGGAGAAGACCTTTAAGATCACCGAGACCAACCATCAACCTAACACTGCCAAAATCACCACTAAACCATGTCCCTCAGCACCACATCTACACGTCTTTTAAATATCTCCAAGGATGGCGATTCTACCACTTCCCCGGGCAGCCTGTTCCAATGCTTGATAACCCTTTTGGTGAAGAAATTTTTCTTAATATCCAATCTAAACTTCCCCTGGTGCAACTTGAGGCCATTTCCTCTCATCCCATCGCCTGTTACGTGGGAGAAGAGATCGACCTCCACCTCGCTACAACCTCCTTTCAGGGAGTTGTACAGAGCAAGAAGGTCTCCCCTCAGCCTCCTTTTCTCCAGGCTAANTCCTACCCATCTTCAGGCAGATTCTCAGCTGGGGTGGTAGTACCCTATAGGTGCTTATTTCTTCCCACTGGTTGTAAGGGATGACCAGGGAATAACCTTTGGTGTAGATATCTACACCCTGTGTGCGTCAAAGGCAGACCAAGGAGAACGCAGGTCAGGAGGCTGTTCCAGAGATGTTTGGGGATGGCACTACACCAAAGGGTATAGATGGCTTCTAGTAATATTCCATCATCAGAGAGGTGGTATTTCAGTCCTGTTACACCCATTCACAAATTTTGTCAATACATCATTGATCCTACGAATCTGACAAAGTAAATAACAAATTAAATATGATCTCAATTCCCCCAATAGCTCACTTTCCATGTAAATTTTACTGTGAACACAAAGACACTTCAGCTTTCCAACACTGCTGCCATGCAAAGTTCACAAGTTGAATTTCGTGGTCTGCGGCTGAAGCATGCAAAATGAGTTTTCAGTTTTACTGCACCAAAGGGAAGTTTTTCCAGACTCCAGAACTGCCAAACATGGATGTTTAGCTTCAGCCTTGCAGGAAGGGCTGAGAAGCACATGCAAAGCACAATCCTGCCAGCACAGCTCTTCAGGGAGGTCACAGGCTAAAGGTTTACAGCACTTTCCCTAAAATGAGAAAGGAGTTAATTCATTGTTTCCATACTGGACAAAAGGTTAAAGAAAGACACGCAAAGGCCAGGGCTCAGAGGTAAGCAGATGAAGCCTACCAAATATTCTGCAAACTTGCTTCTCTTTTTGAATTACCATGGCACCTTAGGGGGAGACCCAGCTAGTGAGATCCAGAGCAGTTGTCCTGGAGATGGTATTAACAGAGCAAAAACCTGCCCCAAATAGATTATAAAGCATAAGAAGGTCCAGCTAGTACAGGCACGAATATGTACCTGCAAGATAAGCAATGATTTTGACGTATCAGTAGCCTAACTTGGTAAGGTAGTTGTTTTTTGAAAAGTTGATAGATGATAGCTTTGGTGGTACTCAGAGGAAGTTCTTTCTAATGGGAGGGAATGAAAAAAAACAGTGCATTTAACAAGGGAACGATTGAAGCTCATGTTGCAGGCTGCTTTGAATTGCGAGTCAACATCTTGACAATAAATAAAAGAAGCCATGCAACAAGAATCACCTGTGAACCACTCTTACTGCAAAGACTGGTTTGATTCACTACAGAAAAGTGGAGAAAGAATAGCAGCACACAGAAAGGCTAGGAACAAACCAAAAATGCTTCAGGTTAATTCAGATACAGAATTCTAAAAGCCTCGACGAAATTATAGCTGTTTGACATTGTAGCATAAGAAAGACCAGACATTAGAGATGTTGTGCAAAAAGCAATTGATAACATGCAGACATACTGAGTACAACCTTTAGCGAGACCCAGGTATGGGTTAAGCATGAGGATGGAGGTTGCTGCTGCTTACAGTGATCCAGAAAGAACGTAGGGAATGAAATATCAAGTTCTCTACCCTAGGTACACAGAGGTGAGCTTACCCCTTAGGAGAGGTCAGATAAGACTGTATCTGAATTAGGCTAAAATTGTAGCTCAGAGAGAAAGGACTGTAGTTTGGAAAGAGGTTTGCATGTGGAGAAATATAACCGTAAGACAGATAACACATAGTGATAGTAGTTGCATTTGTAGTTATGGTTAAAATTTCTCTAAGATCAAGGAAAGGGAAGGAGAAGGGGACAAATGACAGCAGATCCTCCACCAAGAAGTCCACCAGTGAAAAGAAAAATGTGGTGAGAGAAGTACGAGTAGACGCAAATAGCCACAGATGTCCAAGGATGTCAGGATTGCGGGAAGAGAGATGTCATGGACTTTGTTGAAGGTGGCTGACAGTGGGATGAAAGGAAAGGTATAAAATACTGACTTTGAGCTTTTCCTAAGATGAGGTCACTAGAAATGTTGCTCCCAGCAGGGTTATGCAGTGTGTATCACACAGTTATTTAGAGCACAGAGAAATGCTGCATTTGAACTTTTATTAAAAGAGAAACTCCCACATCATCAGGATCTGGTCCACTAACTTCCAATTTCTGGTGTCACAGCTGTTCCCTCTGCAAAAAAGAAATTGTGATGCAAAGGATTTATGACTTTCTTAAGGCACAGCTCAGCTGCAAATAGGAGAAAGGGAGAAACGTGTGGATGAAACACACAGCAAAACCTCAGAAAGGGTGAAGTAGAGCCAATGGAATGTCAATAACCTGGGAATGCACAACTCCTGTCCCATGGAAACAGGTTGAACATTTTAATGTGAAAAGTTTGTATCAGCCTTAAAACAGCCATAAGGTATGAAGTCTCGCACTCCTTAAAAATAAATTCCTAGCCTTTAAAAACTCTGCTGAGGTATCTATCCTGACCAAAAGCTCCAGGTCTCTGCATCGACCTCTACATGGAGGCTACAAATGAGGCCACAGGACTACCAGCAGCAGTACAGGGCTACCCCAGTAGGATCTGGAGCAAGGTCATAAGATGAGCCAGCAACCTCCAGCAGCTAACGTCACCATAGAAGGCAGCCGTAAAGATGGGAGATTCCCCGCAGTTTAGGATCCCTCTCATTTTTTTTCTTTTGATTCCTTCTGAATCCTGAACAGCTCATCAGTGCGATTCTTAGATCCAGGGCCAAAACAATTTGAATGCTCATAATGTGCAAGTTATTGAACACTTCTCCCAATAGCATGCATCTTTGTTTACAGTCCCCTTGACTTATACAGGCCCTTCCCAATTCAGAACCTATACGACTGCATATTTTAACAGGGTATTCATCCTGTATTAAAAAAGCATGCCTTAACTGTAGCCAGATGTCCACCAAACTCTGCAAAAATCTTTTTCTACCAGTGCCACTTGGTTTACTCTGCGTAGTTTAGGAATTAGTAGAATGTAAAACGTTTTATGAATTCCCTCTGCTCTCATTCAGTGTTAATATATTCAACATGTTTTTCTAGAACCACATGCAGGCACACACATGCACTCTTTTTCCCATTTCTTTTAATTTATTTGCATAACTTAACTCCCAAAGCTAACCTGGAAAATTCACAGAAATTGGAGACAAACCCCATCCACCTATATAAAAGCTCAGCCTATTTCTAGTTCTAAGGAGGATCATTTCCAAAGGGTGAAATCTAACCTTACTGAAGCTAGTGGCCAAACTTTGAGGGCTTCATTAAAAGCAAGTTTGACCCAAAACTACCCCAAGACTCTTCCCTCATCCCTTTTATTTATGGTTAAGGCCCACTATCCACTTTATATGAACATGTTTGAATTAGTATTCAGAAGTTTAAAGCTCCTTGGACTATGCTTAAGCCTATACACACCATAATGGCATCACGTTGGAATTATTAGCATCGCGGTTGGTTTTTTTCCCTAGACATTTCTATTTTGTCTGAGACTGAACTTTGCAACTCGCTTTCTCCCCTTCAATCCCAGGAAGTAAACACAGGTGTCAAATCTGCCAAATAAATCCCAAATCATCTCAGTCTTTTATTTTTTGGAAATGAGTGAGGGAAAAATGACAAACTGCAATTACCATCTTATTCAAAGCTGAAATTGCTTCATATCTGCATAAATAGTAATTTTGTTCACTAAAGTAAACTCTGACCTGCTTCCAATTTTCTCTTTGGTTAAAAAGGCGGTTGTTTGTTGCATGGAAGGAGAGAGAAAGCAAGTGCTCAGAGCTGCTTATGTGGTACAGACTTAACAAGAAGGGTTATGAAAATCAATGAACAGGAATTTGCTGTTCTGGGTGCTGTGTGTCCATCATTCTGATCTCAGACTGTGCCCACAGTGCCAACATAAATCCACAAATAGCAGCAGCCTCCACAAATCTTGTGCTTCCAACTGAGCTTGCTACTTGAATGGAAGTGAATTCCTTTTGCACACTGTTACCCCAGCTGAAAGCTTCAAGGGGCGAATCCAGCTCCTCTCTCTTTGACAGTGACCTGCTAGTATAGCCCACGTAATGTCATTGCATGTTGGCCCAGGGTAGGAAATACATCTGGAGGGAGATCTATGCACAATTTTGCAGCCTTAAGCCAATTTTTTTTGCCTAATGCTGCTTGACCCTATTAGTTCCCCTGGGATGGGGAGAGGGAAACACATGATTATTGATCTACCTGAAGAGATTACGTTCCCTGTGAAGTGGCCTTGGGAGAGGATCTATTTCCTTCCCACTCAGTCAAGTCTCCATGGAAATATCCCACAGCCAACGTACCCTTTGGGTCTAAGGTCCACTCAGCTGCAAAGCTACTGTCCTTTGATCCCAGAATCAGAGAAAAAAAAGTGGTTTGGAAAGGGCATAAAAGGGTCATCTAGCTCATTCTTCCACCATAAGGCAAGATGAGCTACATCTACATCTCTCCAGATAGACCTTTGTTTTAGTCCGAACAATCTCCCCCATTACAAGTTCCACATTGCCCACTCAGTTAACTCCAGAAAGACCTTCTTGTTGTCCAGCCCTTACTGCAGTGAAGCTCACTACTTCCCATCATATTAGCTTCAAGGAGGGTCCAACTTAAATGCCTCTATCCAAATGCACATAGCATGGAGAATAAACAAGAGGAGTTAAAGACGTGCACATGCCTGCAAGACTATGATCTTGTTGGCATCACAGAGACATGGTGGGATGGCTCCTATGACTGGGGTGTTGGAAGGATTTAAGCTCTTCAGGAAGGACAGGCAGGGGAGACGAGGAGGGGGTGTCACCCTCTATGTCAAGTGCCAGCTGGAGTGCATGGAGCTCTGCCTGTGGATGGATGAGGAGTCAACGGAGAGCTTATGGGTCAGGATTAAAGGGAGGGCAGAGACAGGCGGCATTACAGTGGGTGACTGCTACAGGCCATCCGACCAGGAAGACTGAAAGGATGAGGTCCTTTATAGACAGATAGGAGCAGCCTCATGTTCACAAGCCCTGGTCCTCATGGGGGACTCCAACCACTCTGATACCTGTCAGAGGGACAACACAGCAGGGNCCAGGGAAATCAAGGGCAACAAGAAAAGCTTCTACAGGTATGTCAGTGATAAAAGGAAGACTAGGGAAAATGTGGGCCCACTCAGGAGGGCAACAGGAGGTCTGGTCACCCGGGACATGAAGAAGGCTGAGATACTCAATGACTTTTTTGCCTTGGACTTCACTGGCAGGGGCTTTACCCACATTGCATGAGTTGCAGAAGGCAAAGGCAGGGACTGGGAGAATGAAGAACCACCCATTGTAGGAGAAGATCAAGTACAAGGCCATCTAAGGAACCTGAAGCTACACAAGTCCATGGGACCTGATGAAATCCACCTGTGGGTCCTGAGGGAACTGGTGGATGAAGTTGCCAAGCCACTATCCATCGTACCTGAGAATTCGTGGCAGTCTGGTGAAGTTCCCACTGACTGGAAAAGGGGAAACATAACCCGCATTTTCAAAAAGGGAAAAAAGGAAGACCTGGGGAACTACAGGCCAGTCAGTCTCACCTCTGTGCCCAGTCAGATCATGGAGCAGATCCTCCTGGAAACTCTGCTGAGGCACATGGAAAATAAAGAGGTGATTGTCATGCCTGACAAATTTGGTGGCCTTCTATGATGGCATTATAGCATTGGTGGATCAGGGAAGAGCAACTGATGTCATCCACCTGGACTTGTGCAAACTACTTGACACTGTCCTGCGTGATATCCTTGTCTCTAAATTGGAGAGACATGGATTTGATGGATGGACCACTTGGTGGATAAGGAACTGGCTGGATGGCCGCACTCCAAGAGTTGCAGTCAACAGCTTGATGGCCACGCGGTCCATTTCCACCTCTCCCACCATCTCAGGGCTGCTACTGCTGCTTTTTCAGCATCTGGTTTGAACACAGCACAGACCCATCAGGGCTGGTCTTACTCCCCCAATTCTGTCCCTCCAACATGCAAGCAAAGGATATGACTCAAGTAGAGTATTGTACTTCTTCCTAGAGTCAAGGTTTGCAACCCAGTACCTTTAGAATCTCATCTCAGGTAACTGTAAATGCTGTTTTTAATTATCACATTAAATGTTAGCTTCGACAATGTCCAGAGTTTCATGGGTTTTGTAAGCTTTTTTTTTTTTCTTTTTTTGTAGCTACACTACTGAAACTGTGGCAAACTGGAAAAAAAGAGGAAAAGCAGAAACAAAAATGTTTAGAAATCTCATATTATGATGAAGCACAAAATTACTTTAATTTCATGAACGCAAGAAATATGGGCTAAAACATGAGTACTTCAGATTTCTGTACACAGTAGAGTAGGAAGAAATTAGCAAACAAGTCAGGTACTTTATTAAACAAAGGACAGAAATAGGTCAGGGCAGGTCAAATAGCTAAACCCAGCTTTTCAGGCCAAACTGATCTGAATTCAAACCAATGATGTCCAAATCTGTAATTTACAGCTTAGTAGCATCTCCCTCTGGAATGTCAAAATAGCAACTCAATGCATAGTCCAGTGCTTTCACGTTTCCCTAATGGAGCTATTTACATGCTGAACAAAGCCTGAAAGGAGCCAGGCTAGGGGGAAAAAAGTATGAATCTCACTAAATATTCAGTATTTAAAATGCAGGTCAGAGAACACAAGTGAGTTTAATTAGAAAACTAAAATGGGATCCTGCATGTTAATGCACTTGTTCACTGCTTGGGTTCATTTCAAAGTGTTCCCATTTGATTGTCCTTGGAGACATTTGTGTTTGTATGTAACAAAGGAGATAAAAAATGACAGGAAATGTTTGTTCTGGGTGTATCTGTGTAAATCTGCTTGCAGCAAAGATGTTACTGCAGCCTTCCACTACAGCACTGAGTTCATGGGACAGGAATGGTTGGGGACTCAGTGCTGTGCGAACCCTCTTCCCTAGGAAAGCCCTTACTAACCTGCATCTGTAGCAAAATGTAGTTTCCAGTGCACTGGCTATTGACATTTACAACTTCAGAAAATTGTGGCACGAATTGAGCAGTGACAGAGACACGTGTCACAACCTGCCTGGAAATGATCGGGTTTTCAGTGCCTGGAGGCCAATTCCCAGCTGTAGTGCACAGGGATGTACAGATGAGATGATGGTGGATTTTAAAAATAAAACTTTACATGCTTTTTTAATGATTAGAAATAACGTTGTTTCTTGGAATCACTCAGTGTAATACTGAAGGTAGAAAACCCCAAGTGTGTGAAGCACAGTCCCCAGTGAAGCTCATCAGCTACTCCTGTTGATGCTATTTGAATATGATTTGAGTGAAACAAATTGGATAGCATTCTTATAAATAAATTTCTCAAAGAGCTCTCTAGAGCTCTTCACTATCTGTTTTTCAAAAGTTATCACATAATATAAACCAGTAATTTTTATAGCTCGGTTTAATAAATTTTATGCAGTCAAAAATAAGGACGTGTTGTGCTTATATTTCCTTTAATTTATGGTTTTTGTGGAAAAAAACATGGTGAAGAAATCACAGCTGAATTAAACACTACAAAATGTATTCAAGAAACAGTTTAGACTATTTCAGGCTAGGACTGACCCAAAGGGAAGATACTATGGGGTTATTCCCAGTATCCGTATGAAAGACTGTCCTCCTTCCTTGACCACAAAGACATTATATAAAGTACATAAATGGATACAAAGGAAAAAAATGAAATGGAGGCACACAATATCTGTCTGTGTTTGCAACTGACCTGAAAAAATACCCCACCTATTTTCCTGTTGCATGTGCAGTTCAAAAGTTTGAGTGCTAAATTAGTGCACTGGTTCTCAAATTTTCCACACAGAGATCTCCTTTCCTTCATGGAGACCTCTCCTGGCTCCTTCCATTTGCACAGCGCAGGAAGGGATGGAGGGCAGGAGTCCCAGTGCTGGGACACACAAGGAATTGAACTGGAATCAAAACAGATTATGAACAGAAGACTGATCCATGTAGATGCTTGTTATTTCAGCTGAGCAAAATGCAACTATAGCAAGTGGCAGCAAACACACACACACGCACACACAAACTAAGCTCATTAGCACCAAATATAAGATATAAATCATACTTCTGAAGAAATAGTCAAACCTATTTTAAAGTATTATCCACAGATATAGACATAAAAAAATTAAATAGACAAATCACAGTAACATAATGTGGTGAAGATCAGGAGGAAGATCCTCTTCTGTTCTTTGTGACTATCTCAGCCACAAGAGCAAATGCAAGACTGGAATGCGGATGTAGGATTGGCCTGTTCTGGGTAACAGCCACTTACAAGATGGCCAGTGCCTGGACTGTAAGAGTCTTATTTTGTGTTACTTCAGCCTGAAAAATGCTAGACTTAAGTGGTTGCTTGTTCAAATAATGCAGATGGTCAACAGTGGTGGGTGGCTCATTCCCCTCAGCGTGACCCAGATCTGTGGGACAGTCCCATGGAGTACATTCATAGTTCATTGCTCACCAGTGTCGTTCCCATGATTGGTACATTGTGGAACCAGCCACAGGGACCTTTCTGAACTTGAATCTCAGAAGACAACTTGTCCTAGCCAAGATCTGGTACAGCTAAAGGCTTTCCCATGAGGGACTTTGCCTCCCCACACAGACTGAACGCAGTCAAGACCAGCCTCAATATAATACCCACCTCCAGCAGCTGGAGGTGGGACTTGATGAAGGCACAACTCTCCTTCCCATCTTCTTCCCCTTATTCTCTCTTGTGGTCATCAACAAGTCCCATGCCCATTTGAGGAGCCAGCTGAGACACTACAAGGAAAATCCCAAGCAGATTGGCCTAATTTCTTCTAGGAGGGACTAGCAGAGCTGGGGCATCTCTCCAGGCACCCTCATCTGAAGAGCACACACTGCTCTTCAGAGAAGCAGACTAAAACCTGGAAGAAATGTTAACCACCTCATTTGAGTCAAACCTTATCCAAAGGTACTGGCCCAAATGAAACCAGAATCTGCTTCTAAATCCCTCACTTCCTCATTTATGACTGAGGATGTTCTTTGGTTTGCAGATGCCTGTGTGTTTGTATTCTGCCTAGATGGGCACCGTTCCCCTGTCTGCCCTTAGCGATGTATGGCTGCAGTTCAGGACAGATTTCACTCAGCAGCAACACAGCAGGAATTTGAGGGCTGCATTTTTCTTTCCCAAAAGGGAGACAAAAGCTACCAAGCATTTCTGCTCCTTTGAACCTTGCAGACAAACTGACAAAAAAAAAAAAAAATCTCATTACTTGGGACATATTTTACCTCCTGCAAAGGGTGAAACAGGCCAAGTGCAGAGATAGTTAAAAAAACCCCAAACCCAGTCACCCCACCCCCCCATCCCTGCNTCTTTTTAACCTTGCAGAAAAACTAAAAAAAAAAAAAAAAAAAATCTCATTACTTGGGACATATTTTACCTCCTGCAAAGGGTGAAACAGGCCAAGTGCAGAGATAGTTAAAAAAACCCCAAACCCAGTCACCCCACCCCCCCATCCCTGCAAACTCACTCAAGCCTAAAGCATTACCAGAGATCTCCCACTGTGGGGAGCTAAAGACCACAGTGCCCTCGACTCACCCAGAGAAATAAAATTAAGGGGCTTTAATACAGCAGGTAGGAACTGGATGTCAGGGTTTCCTCCTGGAGAATGTGTAACAAATGCAGAGAGAGACAGAGTACAGAGAGTCAAAGAGATGGGCACCCACATGCCAGAACCAAGCTGGTCCCCTGAGCAAAGGGAGGTCCACTGTTGCATGTCCCCCTCGGAGCCACAGGTAGCTGGTACCCTGGAGGAATGTGAGCTTTTCCCTTCAGAAATGCTTCTGGCTCTTTGTGTGCTGCTTCTGATAGAGGAATTCCCTTCCCGACCCCCAGCAGGAGATCAGTTTAGGCATGTGCACAGACGGACAGCCTGCTATGCCAGCCAAAACAGGCTTCCTTAAATCCTTCACGTTGACATCAGGTCATTAGCTGATGTCTAAGAAAAAAATTTGTTTGTTTTAAACTACTGCCTTAGTGGAAAAGCTTGCAGCTGTAAACAGATGACCCTGTTTCACCTAGTAGAGAGCAATGGGAAAAATTAAATAACTGTCAGATGAACACTTGAAGGAAGAGAGGCAAACCAGCACAAAGATTTTAACATGAGCTGAATGCAGAACTGAGAGCTGAAATCATACAGGAGCTTTTGGGTCCCAACAAAAAGCCTTCAGAGAAACGAGTGACAGTGCAACACAGAAAGCCATGGAGGAGTGGCAACAAGTCAGCCATAAGCAGACAAGAAGATGTTGCTCCTTAAGATAGCTCCAGGGCTGACTTGTATTTGAAGATTTAGCTTGAATACCCACTCACCTACAAGACTCTAGGGTGCACCAAGACACTGACCTCTCAAAAGGTCAAATTCTTAATAAGCAGCAGAGTGAAGAAAGCACAAGAAGCAGCCTGTTTCTCAAATTCCATGCAGGACGAATCCACCCCATCAGCAGTGGAGCAGCGTCTGATGGTACCAAATTCAGCCCTGCTTGGGGCTGGACTTCTGCTACTGGACTGAATCTGATCCAAGCAGTTCAAATATGGTTGTTTCAGTTCTTCATCCCCACACCGCTACTATTTTTCCACCTTTTAGTCTATTCATCAAAAATAAAGGCCTGGTACAAAGAACATAGGCCAGACAAATGAAAGTTGCTCCATCTGAAATTGCTAATGAGAGAGGTCTCCCTTTCTGGCTGGGAGGCTGAATTGAGTTCACTCACTGGGCTGTTTAAGTTTAATTTGGTTTGTTTAGATTGAGAGTAGAGGCCACAAAGTATACAAAAAACATTCACAGATACAGCAGTGAAGGTATTATGATCCCCATAGCTTACTAGGTTGAGTAAGAAAGTACTTTTCTGCAGCAGGTTATATAAAATCCTTCTTTCCTGTATTTTCACACACATAACCAGTGGGTAATTTGTTAAAAACACAAGACCCGATGATTCAGCAAAAACATTGGTGATATACAACACAACACGTAGCTAAATTTTGATCAGTTCCTCCCTTCCATCTGCCCTATGGCTTCTGTGTCCATCACCTACTCCCTCTGTTTCAAATCCTCTCCTCTCCCTCTCCCTCTGCATCTGATTTTGGTAGATTATCTGGAGGCATCAACTTTTTGTACTTTTAGGAGGTTCAGTTTATACAAGTGAGAGAAAAATGACCAAACAACAAAGCTACATTTAAATGTTTGCTCATTACTTCAGAGAGGGTGAGCACCTTTGAGCAAAGAGGTTTCTTTTAAATACCTGCAGAGTCTGGCGGACCACAGCGCTGCAGCATCACAACACCAGCTCAAAGCCTCTCTCGCCCACTGTGGGAACGGCTCAGAGCTTTATTGAGTACATATAGCCTAAAACAGGATAACTGCATTCCTGGCAATAGTTGAGAAGCTCTTAAGTAAACATTCTTAGGGAAAAGTTGATGAAAGGAGACAACAAACACCCATTTTAAATCTCTGAGCAGTGCTGTCCGTGTTTATGACATGCTGCAGCAATGCCTTTTTTGCTCTCTTCCTATTACCTCTTCCACAGGTCTGTGTTGAGTTTCCCCGGCTATATTAGGATCACAGAAGATACAACAGGTATTTATCTGTAGGGTGGCCCCGAAGTTGGAAAACACTTGTGTAGAAGTACACACTAGCTTCCCATTCACTTCAGCAGAATTGAAATCATGCTGACATGTGGCCACAGTTTACGTCTCGCTCTGGTTCTAACTAGTAAAAGTAGTTTTTCTTCCATAACTGTATACAGGCATACTCACAGCTGCTGAAGTGGATGTAGGTAGGAAATGCATTAACTGTGAAAAGAGTTAGAAAAAATCGTTGGCTAATAGTACTTTTTCTCTCAATGGCAATAGACATTTTAGCAAGATACACATCTAGGCTTTAAATGAAAACCAGAATTAGAAGACAGTAGAGATACACCACCTTTAGATCTTCTGTCGTTAAAGGCGTTAAACTTTGTGTCCTACACATTAGAACACCCCTATATTTTCATATCAAATGTACATGTCCAGAGTGGATGAAAAGTAAAGTGACAACAAATCACAGGCGAGATATAGTGCAGGCAATAGAGTGACACTGTGAATCTTCCAGATGGCAGGAACTGCCTTTCTGGAGATTTTGAATGCAGCTCTAACATAAATGTAGCATTCACAGTGGAGGTTGAGCATCTGTATTTTCATCTTCAAAAGGAAAAAAACTGTGGATCTGGCAGAACATAATCTTCTTATGCCTTAAGGAGAGCACACTCAGATGCAGCAAAGCAATCCATGGGTGCTGTAATAGCAAAATCCTCCAACTAACACAAAGGGAGGGTGGGTAGGTGGGGGGAGTAATTTAGGACAGGACTCAGTGCCAAATCTGGCATATACATTACTGTACTGGGTGTGAAGTATGAAATGCTTGCAGCAAGCTCCACATGGCAAATCCAATGAGATGTGTGTGCACTTAAACATCCTGGCATTTCTGACGGCTGTAAACAGGAAAAAAAAAAAACAGAGACAAGTCCCGTCTAGAAGTAGCATGGAGGAATGGTGTCCTCCCAGAGCCCAGATGCAAAGGGAGGAAAAGACAGACATTTTCAACATGTATTTAAGGCAGGACCTAAAGCAGTATTCCTATTGAAAAGCCTGAAGCAAGAAGCCTAAAAGGACAGAGAAAGAAGGAAACATCACCCCGTCCACAGAAGGCCAAGTCTCAGCCTAAGTGACCCAAGGGCACCACAAAGAAGAGAGTCAGCTCTTTGGCAAACCAGCTGGGTGGCTGGAAGAGAAGTCAGCTGCAGTGAGCCAAGACACTAGCACTGAAAAGGAAGGATATTTGCCTAATGTTATCTAGAAATACATTTTCTTACGATTTTCTTTTTTAGATGTTCAAAGTAGCACAATGATAACTTATGATAATCTTTATTTTATAAAAATAATGACCAAACCTAATTCTTAACTTTAAATTTTGTCTGGCAATAAAACAATTTCCCAGTGATCTGACAGCTGCAGGGAACCTTTGGGAGTAGCAATTCATTAAACAGAGTGAAGCGACAAATATTCTCAGATATAAGCTAACTAGTTCTCTAAAGCCGGAGATACACTTCACGCCCTCCTGAAAGCAGCTGACTGAGGAACTGGTGGGACAACAAACATCTTCAGGTCTCTTTAGTGGGTGAGAAACCATTGCCTGAAGGCAAAGAGCAGGAGTGTGAAATCAGCTGCTGACCCTGAAAACACTGTCTCATTCCATCATTCAGAAATTAATATGGTAAAACTAAATGTCCTGGGAAGAAATAAGTCGTTTGAAAGACACAGTATAAAAAGGATAGTTTGGGCAATTCAGGATTTTGGGTTGTTTTTGAAATTATTTGCTGGGCATCTTGCAAAAATATCCATTTCTGTGACTGCAGATGCAACTGAGATAGTGCATTATTGAGTCTAAAAGTTGGTATGTGCTTCAGAGACCTAGGTCTACTCAAGAGTTTTTACTTGCATCTTAATTACTAACGCATTGCTCTGGGACAAGACAAGCGTTTCTTTGCCAAATGTGACAAACCTTCACATTCTGATGATTGCAAAATTTCATTTTTTAGCAATTTTCATGGTCTTCAAACACAAGCATTTGTAATTATTGCATTATCTAGATCAACACTTCAATACATAAATTAAAATTAATTAGTTAAGCTCAGGATCTTGCCTAGCAGCATTTCCTGTTCAGTGATTCGGATCAGCGTGGGCTGATCCTTATTGGAATGCCTGAAACCTTTAATTGTATTGCACGTGAACACAACAGGATTTTAAGTTCATGGCAGTGATTTAATGTCCACTCCCCTTTAACGAAGTAAGTCTTTTAAGTGATCCACAGAGAAAAAGTTAGCAGCTTTAATACTTTGGCTCATACGGCTTACGGGAGTCCCTTTACCGATCAGCATAAACCCCAATACTTCTGCAACAACTCTCATCGCAAATAAATGTCAGCAACAGTTGGGCTGGTTTGGAAATGAGCACTGCTCTCCTTCTGGCAACAGTTAAGGGAACCGTTTTCCCTTGAAGTAGTGAGCCTAGTTCTCATTAACAAACTTTGATTTTGATGTCACTTATCAGAAATACCTGGAGCAACTCTACTGATGTTAATAACATACCAATAGGGTAAAATCAGGCTAAGTGAAAATAAGGGCTCAGTACCACAGGCAATAAAAGTTTTGTGTCTATTTATATCAGATCCAAGCTTGGCCTGGCTGATCCAACACTCGTGTATTAAAGAAGAACAAGTATGCACAATGCAGGAGGGTTACAAAGTAAACTTGAAAGAGCCCACACTGAAATATTTTTGGCTGCTTCTAATCTTGTCACCCTTGATTTATCTAGTGAATGCAAGTTACTTCAAATAGTATTTTTCCCCCCAATAGAGATAAACTTGAAAAATGCCTTTCCTCATCTTCCCTGTTTTTTGGCAGGTCTATAACATCATTCAGAAGACTACGAATGATCTGGGGGCTGGACTGTACACCTACATGAAAGTGCACAAAGTTACTGTTCTCACAGTCCACTCTAAATGAACCCAAAGCTGCTACACCCCAGAAACCAAGCAGCAGGCAACTTCATTAGTGACTAACACAGCCACAGGCTTCTGATGTGGAGCTATGTTATTTCTGGCCAGTTTTCTAGCAGAAGCAAGTAAACTCAAGTCTCTCTAGACCCATTTGCTTAGATACAATGTGTGTCTTAGCAAAAAAACCCCAAGCAATACTCATGAATTTGATAATTGTCACTGATTTTGAGTTCCTGTGTTGAAGTACTTTGTGTGTGACTTTTAGAAACCAAGACATGACTTCATCAAGCTCTGGAGATGGCCGGGACTTCAGAAACAAAATGAAAGCAAAAAGACTGAAACCAATCAAAATAAACTCACATCTCAATTTAGGGTCTGAAAAGTTAAGGAAAGTAGTAAGAAATTCAGAGGGAACTTGTGATATTTTCATCTCCCTGTTTTAATTCCTGGGGATTTTCTTCCAAGAGATAACTCATGAAAATGGTATTCTATGTTTCATACATGCTGGGAAAACTAAAGTTGTCTTTGTCTATCCTTCCCATGCCACTCACAATTTTGGAAACTAAATAATCCCAATCTGATCAATTGTTCCTTACATGGAAGCCCTTCTACATCTCCGATCAACCCTGCTGCCCTTCTATAGACCTTTGCCAGGACATCCCTTTTTGTAGGATATTTATGAATAAGCTGAGCAGGACAGATCTCAGTCTCTGGGACTTCACTGGTAACTTCCCTTCATTCACCCCAAGCCTTTGTTTCTTATCTTTTAATTACTGATATAAACATGCCAGGATCTTCCCTCTATCACAATTGCTTTGCCTCTTAAAAAGCCTTGGGCAAGGGCTGCATCAAAAACCTTATCAAAATCCATATAGACAATATCAACCAAACCATGCTACCTACATATTTGTTGATCCCTTTGGAGATTTAAAAACCAAAAGCTTTACAGAAGCCTTTGAAGAAGCCATATGGATTCTTCCTCAGCAGATTTTATTTGTCCAAGAATCTACTCATTCTATCCTTTATTAAAGCCTCTGCTAATTTTGCTCATATTGTAGGCTTGTAGCTCCCCACATTCTCTTAGAATCTTTTAAAGACAGAAATCCATCATCCAGCTTGTAGTTTTCAGATACTGAGAAAGTTTAAAATGATGATACATTTTACTGTAACCAATGCAGCTACTTAATGTTTGAGTTCCCCTAGAGCTCTTAGGTGAACACCATCATGGTTGTAGTATCTACTGTGTCATAACTTCTTCCACAGTAGCCTCAATATTGGACATATTCTCTCCTGAGTTTACCCCAAAGTGCTCTATGGCTGTCTCACCTGTTTCTTTCATAGTGAATAATAACACAAGTAATTAATTTGGCTTCTCTGCAATGTGGTGTCCATCATCTCCAGCTGCTCCTTTTTAAACTGTGGTCATAAAGTGACTCCCTGGTCAGCTTTTTGCTCTTGATATGCTTGCAGAATTTAGTACTAGTTTTGAGTCCATTAGCTAGTTCCTTCTTTTTGCTTTATATTTTTATATCTCCTCTCTCAGAGATTAGGATCCCTTCCATTTTCATCCTTTGGATATGCTTTCACCTTTTCAAAGACTACCTTCCTATCATTTCATAACCTAACTTACTTTGCTGTTTAGCCCATACCTGCTCCCTTTGACCATTTTATAAGCCCTTATTAAAAGGTGATACATACTAGTGATTCTGGTGTGGTACTGGTCAGCATCTCCATATCTCCTGTAAGTGTTTAATTCTCTTAAAAGGCCTTATTAACATCCTTTTATCATCTTCATCATACACACGTACTTAATCTTACAGAAGCTGAGGACAGCTGTGGTGGATGTTTGGCCTTTTCACCTGTGTAGCAACACTGAATCTGAAATACCTTTGTAGTCGCTGGTATGAGCGACACTTAAAATCACAGAATCACAGGGGTTGGAAGGGACCTCTGGAGATCATCTAGTCCAACCCCCCTGCCAAGAGCAGGGTCACCTAGAGCAGGTTGCACAGGATGGCATACAGGTGGGTTTGGAATGTCTCCAGAGTCGGAGACTCCACCACCTCTCTGGGCAGCCTCTTCCAGTGCTCTGCCACCCTCAAAGGAAAGAAGTTCCTCCTCATGTTTAGATGGAACTTCCTACGTTCAAGTTTGTGCCTATTTCCTCTTGTCCTCTCACTGGGCACCACTGAAAAAAGACTGGTTCCATCCTCCTGGCACCCTCCCTTTAAGTATTTGTAAGCATTGATGAGATCCCCCCTCTAAGCCTTCTCTTCTCCAGACTAAAAAGACCCAAGTCCCTCAGCCTTTCCTCATAAGAAAGATGTTCCAGTCCCCTAATCATCTTTGTAGCCCTCTGCTGTACCCTCTCCAGCAGTTCCCTGTCCTTGAACCGGGGAGCCCAGAACTGGACACAGTACTCCAGATGCGGTCTCACCAGGGCAGAGTAGAGGGGGAGGATAACCTCCCTCAACCTGCTTGCCACACTCTTCTTGAAAACTGCAAAATTTTCAGCCAGATCTGGCACCTTAATTCATGCCAAGTCAAGGGTTGTATTTCCCTTTGTGGTGCACCTTGATCAGCTGCTGCAGGAAACAATCACTGATAGTGTCTCCCCATTTCACCTCTGGGCAAATATTAGACAAGATGTGAAGCACCAGATATGCTGGTAACCGGATTTTCCACATACAAGAGTATTTGCTGCCCCTGTGATCTCCATATCTGCAGTTAGAGTCACTATCCTGGTAGAAGAGCCAATAGTAGGGATCCAATGTTATATTCTTCCCCTTTAGACATGAAAATTCAATCCAGGTTGCACAGAATCCCTGAAAACTCCTGCTACTTAACCTGACCTTTAAACTGTTGTGTGTGGGGTTTTTTTGAGTGAGCTCAAGCAGAACAAATTCATGTCCAGACTTGCACCTTGCTGTGAATCAAGCCTTTCTGGATGGCAGGTAATATCTAAATGTTAGAATTACAGTTGTTCTCTCTCTTGTATCTCTACAATAAGCCACTGACAGGTCCTCCTGATGGCCTTTGAAGAAACAAAGAAATCACCTATGTACAAATCTTTTAAAAATAATTTAAAAAAAGAGTCTGAAAAATTGTTGCAAAATATGGATTAATTTTTGTGCGGAACCACTATTTGTAAGTATTTTAACTCAGTGGCATGAGACATGAGATGGCAGCAGCTATCTGTCTGCCTAGCTCTCACATAAACAAAGCACTGTCAGGAGAAGCTATTCTCAGAATTAATTTTTCACATCCCTATAGTGCTATATTGAGCACATGGACTCTCATCTTGAGTGATGGCCCAAATATTTCTAGTGGAAAACAGGTCAAGCCCTGCCTTCAAGTTTTAAATGAACCAGAGACTTTTGTTCATGAAACAAAGTTGTCAAAGTACTTCTTGCTGTCCAAGAGTGGGTTTAAATTATCTCTGAAGACCTAGCTAGCAAGAGCTGTGTCTTTGCTCCTCGCTGCTTCAGAGATGCTGTATAGATGTGCAGGTTTTCTTATTTTTGAGAGCTTTGTGCTTAGGAGCAGGGAAGGAGAAATGAAACAACAGTTCTCCTTGGCACAGATTTTAAAAAGTAGTACGTTTTCTGCCAAAAGTTGTAGTTTAATTTTGGTCTCACTTGAAAAATAAACATTACAGAACATTAAAATCCTACATTTTATATCCCTTAAGCATCAAAAAAAGTATCAATTAATATCAAGCTAAATAAAAAGAAACAAACCAAATTTTTTTTTAATAGCTAGAATTAATAGCTAGAAATGAGAGTCTTCAACTCGTTAAGTTCCAGGCTTCAACCACAAGGACACAGCTGCTCTTCTAGCTGTGCAGGGCAGCAGCGGAGGCAAAACCCCAAATACTGTAATACTGATGTAGTATCTCCCTCAATTACATGAGTACATCACACAGTCACAGATTAATTTAGGTGGAAAGAGACCTCCAGAGGTCATCTGGTCCTACATCTGCTCAGAGAAGGTCAGCTTGCTCAAGATGACGCTTCCTTAGTAGTTTGCAAAAACCAGGTGGGTTTGGCAGAGCAAAGAGAATAACGTGACTGGAACACAACAATTATCTCATCATTTAGACTTACTTTTCGGAATAAAAGGGATGAAAAAAGTAGGAAAAAAGTACATGTTTTTGGATACCCATAGCAAACCAAGTTTTGTTGTGTTTTTTTAATAACAAAACGACCAGGAACACAGAAAACCAAAACACTTCTTGCTGCTGAGACCTGGCACACCGTGCAAGGTGACTGGAACCAGGCATGCCAGACTTTCTCATCCTGCTGAAGTTCTGCACTGACACTCACTGACCAAGGGTCTGCATCTTTGTTCATCTGCCTGAAGGTACCAAAGCTAAGTGCCTCTTGATCTTCAGTCACTCCCTCCCCTCTCCCATTCCCTGCTTCTCTTGTGTGGCAAAGGACAACAGAACAGTATCTCTCACTATTCAAATTAACCATAAGTAGCACAATGAGACCCCAGGTCACATACGCTGTACAGCTCTAGACAATATAATTACCGAAATACATTTATTTTAAGAATTTTTCCATTTGCATATTCCCCTTTTGCCTCATTTTTCCTCAGATGGATTACTAAAAAACTCAGCTGGTTGTGTTCAATGAGTTCACCTCCGCCTGTAGGACCCTTGGAGGAGGTTGGATTTTGTTATTTAAACCTTATTTTCTCCTCTCCTGTTCTGCCTTTCTAAAAGAATACGTATATATATCTGTTCCCTCCTCCTTCCACATTTTAAACTCCCTTTTCATTACTCTAGCTTCTTAAGTTTGAGCTATTAAAATAAAAAACCCTGCACTGTGATAACGGGAAGAAGAGCAAAAAACAGCAGGTAGCCTTTTATGATACCTAATGACAAAAAATAAAACTTTCTTAAAAAGACTAATTGAAAAACCAGAAAGGTTTAATATTTCATTTTAATCAAAAGCTGGAAAACTTTGAACAAAAGTTTTCCACTGAAAAATTTTGAAAGATCCTTTTGTAAAGGAAAAAAATCTTAAACAGTAAATAAATGAAACCCCAAAGCAAGTTCTTACTTTAGAACCTTGGGGACAGACTTTTTAGTAGGGTCTATAGCAATAGGACAAGGGGTAATGGTTTTAAACTAAAAGAAGGTAGAATTAGACTAGACAGAAGGAAGACATTTTTTCTGGCTAGGACGATGAAACAGTGGTACAGGTTTCCCAGAGAGGTGGGAGATGCCCCATCCCTGGAAACATTCGAGGTCAGGTTGGACAGGGCTCTGAGCAACCTGATCTAGTTGAAGACATTCCTGCTCATTGCAGGGGGGTTGGACTAGAAGACCTCTAAAGGTCCCTTCCAACTTAAACTACTCTATGATACTATGAACTGAAGGGCTGTTTCTGGCTGTTCCTATTCACAAAGACATTGGGTTGTCCACTTATCTAACACTACCAGCCCTACTAGAAAAGCTGACTAATAATTTTCAGCTGATTCCCAACTTCTAAGTAGGCTTCAAGACAAAACAGCTCACTTCCTTGCACTCTACCACAAATCAACAGAGACCCGCAAAAAGAATGCCAGGTCAAATTCCCTGCATGCAAGTGAGGTGAATTATGTCAACCATAACACAGGCCCCAATTACAGTCTGAAAGAGAAATAAAACAAAACACCCAAAACAGAAACTCCAACCACAGTGATGACAAAGCCAAGACATATGAAACTGCACAGACCCATAGGGCTCCCTGCAGAAGAAGCCTGGAAACACATGCCAGGAGGGCTGCCCAGGCACCTGGGGTGCAAAAGTTGACGGATTAAAGTTACAAATGATGCAATCAGGAAAGAAATGTATTTTAATGCCAAAGGTGAAGAACACTTTACCAGAGCTGCACCCCTCCAGACAGCAGATGAGCACTACTGGTCATACTGCTCCTCATGGGTGTCTTTATGGGCACGCTGTCATTCTGAGGACAGTATTGAGGGCTAAGTTCACAGTTGCCCTGACTCCCCTCCTTCCCTCAGGTCACCCTCATGTGTCATCTCCAGCACTGTAGTGGCAAAAACCTCCCCACAATTTGGAATGAAGGGACAGGGCTTTCCATCTCCATATTCTCCCAATCAACAATGTTTTTTTCCTTGGTTCTAGGTTTCAGTTTTATTTTCTTTCACATTCTCAGCAGAACCGAAGCCCAGCGTGAGATACTCAGCCCAGCTCAGAGATACTCCTCAGCAAAGCAGACGAGTGCTCAGTAAGATAAAGTAGATGGATTGGGAGCATAAATGAGCTTTAAGATCTGCTCCTGCAGCTCCACAAGACATTCTGGAGTTTCTGCTCAGGTTGCGAGGATGAACCTGCTGGTTTTACATTCACTCCCTTACCAGTTAGTAATGAATCCTCAGAGTCCACTGTGCAGCGGATGACTTCAAAATACGTGGAAACTTCAAGCCCAGCCTGTGGCATCACAGCTATTTATTAATTTTAAATTAAAGGCAGGCTCAGAGTAGATTATTACATAAGAGACAAGGACTGTCTCCTTAAAAAAAAAAAAAAAAATATTTTACACAGTTTTGGTTTGTTTTTTTTTTTAAATCCAATGTAAAAACTGCTTAAGGCTTATCTCTACAGCATTACCACCACAGTGTTGTTTACTCTTTCATGTAGTTATTTGTATTGAAATTCTACCATATCAATTTATTAAATATGTTTTGAGGCTGTGGAATATGTGCTTATGTGATGCACTTGAAGTTACAGCTTCAGTTTATGGAAGTAATTTCCATTGCAGAGCTGTATTCTAGAGATTGCTTTAGAATTCTTATTTTCTTATGAAATGAGAAAATTGACTTCATATATCTGCATATTTCAAATTAATTTTCTAGCTCTACTCCATCACAGTCGGGCTTTTCACTATCAAGTCTCTATTCTATTTTCAAATTTTCCACTCATTTGCCATGAGAATTTAAGCAACTGGCTGAGAACCATTCACTTTTTAAAAATTCATTGATTTTATATGTCCTAATTTCTGGCAATCATCTTGTGTAGGGTTGGGGAAGGTATTTTTTGTTTTTTTGTTTGTTGGTTTTTAACTTTAGTGCGACTCAAAACTAATTGGCTTCAAAGGGAATCCACATTTCCTGACTGTTAGTGTTATTCTCTTCCCCACGCACATTGGAAAAATGGTGTTGAGATTCAGGAGGTCATGAACATCTAAGAATTAGTAATGTATTACATAAAGCAGAAAACTTGATAATAAAGAAGAGATATCCACCCTATCTAGTCAGCCCTAATAATTGGTCCCTAAAGCTGAGAAATTGAATTAGGCTAGTGCATGTTGTCCTACTGCAGAGCCTTCATCCCACCACCACCTCAGGTGCTGAGATTCTCTAGAAATTGCTGGAAATCATATTTCTCCTGAAGGGACAGAGAAATCTGTAGTTATTCAGTCTCTTCTAATAGAACAAGAAGGCATCAAAAATACCACTAAGCAGCAGGTTCAAAATAAAATGAGATACTTCTTTACACAATACTCAGCCATCTTAAAGAACTCCTTGTCTTGTATGTTACTTCTTTGAATATAGAGTTTAAAAGCATTTAACAAACAGGGGGGATATTTCAAAGGCTATTAAATGCAACAATTTAAGCTAGTAGGTCCCTGACCGCAAACTGCTGACAACAGGAAGCACTGTCACTGCTTGCTTGCCTATCCCTATTTTTCCCTAAGCATCTGCAGCTGGCTACCATGAGGATACTAGAATAAATGGTCTGGTCTAATTAAAGTCACATAGACATATCCAAGCAGTAAAATTATCAAGCTACCTGAGATACAAGGGAAGGAAGGATACAAAGAGCCATTCAGTTGGCAGAATACAAAGAAACCCCAAATTAGTTCAAGTTTCTCATGTTTTGTCATACTGTTTCTTACTGTGGGGTTCTCCACAGGCATCTTCAGCATCGATGCTCCAAGGCCAATTCATCACAGAGCTGAGGCATATGCCAGGGGATCTTGCCACACAGTTTGTGCAGAAACCAAAATTCTACAGCTACCGAATAGTAGCTTGTAACTAGATCCCCTAAAAAGGCAAAAGTATGTTCTAATAGTTTATAAAGCATTGAAACAGCATCAGGAACCACTCGAGCAGCTGCACATCATGGAATTGATTCTTAACACCAACATAAGATTGTACTTTCTCTACATTAAGTTTCGCACTGAGATGGTTATTGTTCACGGGGGAACTGGATTTCCTAACAGCAGAGGACTAGGAATGAAGTAGTGGAATCTCTGAGACTTCTTGACTTCAGATTTTTCCTTTCCAAGCTGTGGAACAGGGGACAACAAATCAGAGGGTGGGTGGAGGGAGGACAGAATAGAGTCAGCTTGACCAGCCAAACCCTGCTGACAGAGCCAAATATCATCTAGCACCAGTTATTGGCCAAAAAGCCCTATACACACTCAAGCGTGCTCTGTAATTGAGATACGTGTAGTTCCAGCCAAAGCAGCTAGGCAAAAATGCCGAAATAAGCTCAAACATGGTAGCGCTACGGAAACAGCACCCCTGAGACAATGAGACATGTATGCATGGCTTTAGATGAACAGGCTGTAAAGTAATAGATGAAAGAGTGTTTTTGCAATTTGAAACTCTTTGGATGTAACACCGCTGTTTATGCAAGGCTATCCAGAAGGAAATTTTACTCTATAGAAAGCAAGATTAAAAAGCAGCTACATCTTCCAGAGGTTTTTTCCTATACGTTCACGCAGAGAGAACTCCTAAATATACCAGGATGCCTCTCAAACTTCTGCTAGCGGGGGACGCTCTGGCCATGAAAGGTCTTCATAGAAAAGAGGCCCGACTACGTGAACTGTCACTGAAAAGACCAGCAAGGCACAAACGTCCTTTGGAACAAGAGCAGAAAACCCATCACACACTCTCTACTACTAGCATGTTTACACGTAGCCAGCTAACAGCACTTACAGGATTTATGCATGTTTCCCCCAGATAAACAGTAAAGACAAAACTCCCGTCTCTCAGGCTTGTGAAGCTAGAAACTAAGATGCAGCGCTTCTTGAAAGATGCTTAATACATCCAAGAGCTGAATGCCTTTCTGAAGTGCTGAAGTACAGCACAGAAAAAGCGTGCATCATTCAGTTATATACCCCTCCCTGTGCCAGATCTGTCTGAAACCCTGTGCTAACACCTGACAGCGCTTCTGAACTGAGTCTTGCTAAGCATAAAGACAGCAGGCTTTTCTTGGTGTTCAATGAATGAGAGATCTGTCTTCAAAAAATACCCTGAAACAGCTTTTCCGGTTTTCTATAGAAATACATCCTTTATCTGTAGAAAGGAGACTTGACAACAGCCTACAAATAAGCGGAGGCCCTTCAGGGCTCACAGATGCAGCAACCCCTTTCAAAATCCAAACACCTACATAGAAGGGGCTGCACAACAACACAGATGAGGGTCATTGGAAGGTCTGTGAACCGCTATGGCGGTAAAGCTTTATGTTCAAGCGTGAACATTTTGTTTAGGGTAGAATGTGCATCACAAGGCCCTGAAGAGAATTGCTTACAGTCACTGATAGTCCAATTTGATTGTCCAGCCTTGCTGAAGTTGATTGCTTCCATAGAATCATAGAATCATCTAGGTTCAAAGGTACCTTTAAGATCTTTGGGTCCAACCATCAGCATAACACTGCCAAAACCACCATTAAACCGCATCCCTCAGCACGACGTCTACTCGTCTTTTAAATACCTCCTGGGCTGACAATTCCACCACTTCCCTGGGCAGCCTGTTCCAGTGCTTGATAAGCCTTTCTGCGCTAAGATGAGCAAGAGTCTAGTGTGTCCACATAGAGCATGAATCAATGAACTTAAATCACTGAAGAGATGAGCAAGATAGACCTAGCTTTCCAAAGTCCTCTGAACTTGGCTCATTAACTCTAGAACGCCAATTACGTGATTACTGAACCTCATTCAAGATACCTCCCTTGACAAGTATCTTTTTTGGAAAGAAGATGAACTACAATTTGAAACAGAAGTCATCACTTATTCTGAGGTTGATGAAGTACTACTTTTTGGAGGTCCACCAGACTACTTGCCACACATTTGGGACCTCTTCCACCCAGATATCTCTATGGAAACCTTTTATAGGTACCTTTCAATCACACAAACCTTATAGGTGTTGCAGGTAGGAGGGCATTTCCATCTGTAACTAGTTAGTGCAAGCCAATTAAGAACCCAAGATTTAAAAAGCATTATTACAGAATGAAATATTTTAAAATAACAATGTTTGAAACTTAAAAAGATCAGTATAATTGTATAAAGTTATCTGCAATTACTTTCTCAGCTTTCATACTAATAACCATCGTGAAAGACAAATCCACAGGAAATGTACCATCCTGGGGCAAAGAACAACCTTCCACTTGGAAATGCTCAGCAAACTCATTAACCTTTTCTGGATTAACTGTATGTGTTGTCTTTTTCAGCATCAAAATTATGAGCTCCTGGCATATGTCAATCATTCCCCTTGAGCTTGGCTATGGCAATTGATAAAGTCAGGAAAAAAAACCCAACCATGGATAAGCTTTCAGGGTCACATATTCTTCTTCAAATACTGGAAATTTTTATTTACTCTAGACCACTTAACCAAGCTATAATTTGTGGGTTTAGTTCTGCATGATTCACCAACGCTGAGGTAGCCCGCAAGAAATATAATTTTTAAAGAATGCCTTAAAAATATGTGGGTGGGAAATCCCTGTTTGTTGCATGAGGTCTTCAGTTCTTTGACTCTGCTGTGGACTAGTGTAAAAAAAAAAAATCAGCAAGCAGCTGTCATACAGACCACACTGGATTTACACTGAAAACGTGCAGGCACAGAGGTCTGGGGAAGCGGAGCTGTACTGACACTCAAAGGGGTCACTGTACTTTTCCACATTCTAAGATTATAACCACCACTTTGGAAGTCTTACTAAAGCAAGACACATTGTCACATAAAAAAAGAAATTAAGAATTACTTTTTTCCTTCATTAATTTGTATATCCTATTCTAAAGCGATGGAAACAGACATAACAGCACAACTGAGGTATATCATCAAGGACAGTAAGTCCATGTGAAGTTCATTTGCATGTTTTGTATTTTAAGAATATAATTATATACAGGTTCTGCTCCACTAAGAAATTCTACTTCTATCCAGAAGTGGCTTGTACAGGGATTCATACACCATTCCCTAAGCAGAAAGCATATTACAAAAGAAATGAGAGCCTGGGGTCATCACAGATGAAAAAAAAAAACCCACCCAAACAAAAACACAAACCAAAAAACAAACAACCCCCCAAAAAACAAAACAAACAAACAAACCCACAACCCCTCACCCCCCCCCAAAAAAAAAGTATGAATGAAAAGTTTCCCTAGCTGAAAAAATGGAAATAGTAAGGTGAAATGAAAAACTACAGGCAAGCTGTAAATCAGTTGCAGAACTAAAACCCTAGTCCATATTTTGAGATTTAAAGAAAACTTTGCTAACAAAAACTAAATTACACTTTGGTTAATATCAAAAGTAGAATTACAGTTTCGTAACAAATTATATTAAAAACAAGTGTAGGGGAATAAATACATAACAGCTGATGATCATCAAAAGCTGTAATTACCAATACCGTATTTTAACTGAAAACCCATGATGTCTCCCATAACAGTTAGATTCAACACTTCTGCAGCAGTCAGTCCTGTTTATAGGATTGGGGATTCCTGGATCGGCCATTGGGAGTTACAATGGGTCACAGACCATACCCAGTAAGCAGAGCCACTGTTTTCAAGGGTAAGAGCTCAGCAGTGTGCAGGCAGACCTTGCAGCTGGCTTCAGTAGCAAAGAATGGTCTTGGGTATGTTTAATTTGTTAGTACAGATACTGCCTACATCTGATGTATGTCATTTGGGGTTTCTTGAGTTTTTATACCAGCAGGAATCCAGTACAACACAACATTCAAAGTAGGCCCATTCACAGAGTGCATCGACTAAAGTGTTCCCATGAGATAGGGATGAACTCATGCTATAAAGCCTGTATTAAGAGACCGTAACCAGATTATGAATGCAAACATTTAATTATGTCATTAAGACTAGCTCACATTGCAAAGCAGCTCACCAGCTGTGGTTTTAAACAAGCATCAGGATGTACCTGCCAATTCACAGTCCAAGGAAGGCTGCTAGTGATCACAAAACAGTTGAGATCTGGCAGATTACCTGGATGTTGATATGGGTAATATATCATATTTGATTTTGATTGTAGAGGTCAAGCTACAGCCTTCCTGGATATCACACACAGAGACATCTATAACCGCTTTCAACAAGCTTATGGCCACCATTTCCCCAAAAGCTTAAGTGTTATTATCTACAATACCTACCCTTGAAAATTGTTCAAAGGTTACAAACACCTCTTTTAACACCATCATACCTCCAAAACCTGACATATGATGAAGCACAGTGAAGACAGACAAGTATTTGGAAGATGGAAAATCCTCAATTCAAATCAGGCATTTTCCTCAACTCTTTCAGAAAGTTCAGTAAACTATGGGCAACTAAAGTAGGTATATGCTCACATACAATGGATTAATTTATTTGTGGCAAAAAGCATCTGGCTTAAAAAAGGATCTTCCCTTGGTAGCTAAAGAACTTGACAGATTAATAGAAAATCTCAAAAACCTTAACCTTCACTGTAAATTCTCACCACTTTTTAAGTTCTCTAAGGGCAAGGGCGAAGCATATGTATTCATTCTACCTTTGCTCTCCTGAGATACATCAGTAAAGCTTAAAAGCATCATCCTCTCCTTGACTTCAGGATGGCACAAGATACTGGCGTCTGTACTAATTTGCTGCAAGCTCAAAGAGCTGCTGACACAGAATGGAGAGGCAAAGTACACTGTGCTGCAGCTATAGGGTATTTTATACCTGTAAGCTGCATTATGCAGACTTCACTCCCTTCCCCACTGTATAGGATGGGTTTTTCTTTTATTAATTTTGAGAGGTTTATTTTTGCTTAAAGATGTAGAACAGTAAACTCACTGGAAACAAAAATATTTTATGCAAGATTTCAGAAACAGAAATACCACCTACTTCTACAATGTCTTCTATAAACCAGGTTCAAGGCCTGTTTCACCACTTGACCATCCTGTTTACCCTCAAAAGCCCTCCAGGGAGCATCTCCAGAGCAATCAGGCTGCTATGACTAGTGAAAGGTCCAAAGTACATTCTGTGCTTTACAGTACACTCGAGCACACGTCCATCTGCTGTGGGGAAGTGGATCACTCTGAGGTTCAGATGCCCCTCTCTCTCTCATCCTTTTTTCCCAGAGACCTGATGCCAACAGACAAGACCACACATGTTTCTTCCTGCAAGGGTCTGCACAAGGGTCTTTGAATTTCACAAAGAAGCTGAAGTTGGGCAGTTTACCAGGAAAAATGGACAGACACAACCAGGACCTGGGTTCCTCCCAGCCAACCCAAGTACAGTACAGATACAGGCACTATACCAAATTGCTTTTGCTTCATTTTATTACAGGACAGAGATTTTGCTCCCGATTTCCTTATCTTGCACTCCTGATGGTTAAAAATACCTTCCACTGTTATATTAAAATCCCTTTTTGACAGGTATGTCATATTCAAAATAAGGTTATATTAATAACATTGAACGTTTCACACTTTTCTCAAAAGCGTTACAGATTATCCACAGAAAGCAGCTTCAGGCTTGAAGTTAGGAATGCATTTCCCAAGCATTTCCATTCATGATCTACATCCAGTATTCATAACAGGAGAGCTCTAAAAGAGATGGCTTGTGCAAATACATCTAGAATATACTATTCAAAACTCAGCACTTGAAAGATGTTATTGCTTCACAGAAATGTTTTTAACTGTAAAATACAGAAGTGCACAAAATAATGGGTTAATACAAAATGAATAAACATGTCATTTGTCCACCACCAGAACACACTAACTGAAGTATGAATTAGTGGCTGCTAAGGAGCACCATAAATTAACTGATGCCCACCTAAAAACTGGTTACATATTCAGTCTCTTAACTTCAGTGTTTAACATAACGTAAAGATATGCCTTTGAACATTCTTTAAAAGTCATCATATGCTGAGAGGTCAGAGTGATTTTAGTGTGATGTAGAAGATGTTGATGTTTTGCAGATGGCAGTAGCAATGCCTCTTCCTGCAGGAGAATCAGAAGGTTTTCATTTCAGAGAACAGCAGGAGTGAATTAGGACTCAGAATAAGGAGGCCAGATTCTGCCAAAAATCACTGCCTAGGCAAATGCATGTGCTTGCTTATGGGGAAAAAAAGAAAAGCAGTTTCAGGCAAATTTCATGTAAAGTTCTACTTTGATGAGTATCCAAATTATACTAAAGTTGACCAAATCCTATACTGTTGGGGATGTGTATTTCGTACCTATCAAAATCTTACTTCAGAGTAAAAAAATTGTGATAACTGCAGAGGAGTGCCCCTGCAGCTGCACATTACAAATTAGCTTTCTATTACATGCAAGTTTATAGAATCAGGTGCCTCCCTATTCCATTATCCTTATTCCTCAGTCAAAATTTCTGCACAAAAGTTGCCCTGATATTTCTCCAAGCCTTGTTCTCCCCAGACAAAAGAAAGCAGTTCTGCAAAGCTTGAGGTTATCTGAATAACTTAAAGACTTGAAAAAAATTAGTTTTTTTCCAAAAGCCACCAACTTCTAAACTACATTTATCTTGGAACAGCATTGCTAAGACTCAGCATGAAGCAAAACTATTTTTGTCCTCACTGAAAATGCATGCCTTGGAGTAGTGTTTTTTTTTTTCCCTCCAAAAAATTTTTTCTTGGGGGTTTTTTTTTTTTTTTTTTTTTTTTTTTTTTTTTTTTTTTTTTTTTTTTTTTACACAGATCTGGTCATCCACATTCATATTATTCACAAATCTTTCTACCACTGAATTTTCCCACCAGACCTCGGAATTTGTGCATCATCCTGAACCTGCTATCAGGTATAAGTCTTTCTATATGGATCAAGGAGATAGGGTTCTACTTCCTAACTGCAACCACTGCATCTAAGAGCCTGCAGGATCAAGACACAAACATTTACACAATGTTCCTGATCTCAGTTTTCTTTTCAAGAAACATACAGACTTTTCGCTTGCAAACATACCTGGTATGTAGAAGAGAGACCAAGTTTGCCATGGCTGTGGAGTTTTATTCCTTTTGTCATACCTTACATGCAATCCTCACTATGCTCTTTATTACTGCCACACTTTGCTTGTTTTCCCTAACTTCCCAAAACCAGGAAGGAGGGACTTGGGATAAGTTAATAGTGAACCAGAATAGCAAATGCATTAGAGTATTTACTTTTGCACCAAGAGAAGGTGAACTGAAAATCTAACATCTAACTGCTTGCGGGTTATTGCACTCCTACAGGAAGAGAAAAGGTTTGCGCTCCAACGGCTTGGGGGCAGCCCCTGGCTCCAAAGACCCTTAATCTGTCTATTTAATCAATCATACTTCAATCAAACTTGTCACTTACTGCATAGTACATGGGAAGGACAGGTCAAACTCCTACACTAGCATTAAAGAATGCAGGACCACTACTAATATAAGGGTCTGTGATATTGCTTCAGGATCTTATGCTTTCCTTTCATGCATTAGTTTTCTGCTCCTCCCTTCTTTAATTAAAAGAAGAAAGTGAAACAGTGAAAAAATTTCATGTCACTGTGAAGTTGAGACAAAATGTATAGTTTTAACACCTGAAGTGACCATGTCACTTTGTAGGGTATTTATTAACTGTTTTTCTTATTATTTATTTAATAAAGCAAACACCAACTGGAGACATTATAAGCTGTCTGAACCTCATTCTGCAAGTTCATTTTGGTTTTGCAGTTAATTTTCTTCTGTCTGGTACTCAATAATACAGATATATTATTGGGTTTTTTTCTTTTTGCTTCTCTTCCCTCTGAATGGAGAGCAGAAGTGCGTCACCATTTGCTTACAATCCAGCTGTGCTCCTGTGAAGCCAGTCCTCAGATAGCCTTTGGCCAGAAGACAATCATAGTCTTACAGCCGTGGGATATTAAATCAAAAAACCTATGCCCCAGTTCAGCAAAGCACTTTCTTAAACAATATGAAGCCAATAAGGCTATAGCTCTGGATACTTTACTGAAAAGAGCTGTAATTACTGGTTTGTTTCCCATCAAATTCAATCTGCTTTGGATCTAGTCCTAGACATTTGCTGGAAGGTGTCATTAAATAAAATGAGAGTCAGGCCAATAATCTCTCAATTTCTAAGAAATCACTGGTTGTAGCATCTATCTAATCAGATGCTTAAGCAGCAGCCACACGGGGACCACACATCACACCCGGATCTCTGGCCCACTAGCTTTAAGCATAAATATTTCCCCTATTTTGGTTCTCTCTTTGAATTATTACTTTAATAATAAGAAAAGGTAATTACCTCAAGTTTACAGGTGTTAGCATCTATAACTTATACATGGTGCGCCTGGAAGTTTTGAACTGTCACATAATAAAGACAGAAATTTTTAGTGATTAACTAAGCATATTAACGGAAAACAATGAAGCAAGTTCTGGTAAACAATTAAAAAAGTCTTCCTAGAACAGCTGCTTATTAGTGCTTGCTTCCTTTGCACACAGCTTTTGGGAAATATTTCACAAAATTGCTTTTCATTTTATAAAACAATGCCTTTTTGACGGCACATATGGGATATAGCAGTTGATCCATCACATTTGTTTCTAATAGGCTGTGGTTGAGAACATTGCTGGTAAAGGTGATGCTATAAGACAACTGAGCAAACAGGTATGCTGGCTCCATGGTTAAGTTAATTTGGAGAGACTCGTGTTCACTTACTTGGTCTGCCATAAATGTCCCATATTACCTTGGGCAAGCTAAAATCAGTTCCCTGCCATTTCCCCATCTCAGAAGAGCACTCCAGAACTAAATGTGAAATATACTACACCAATACAGTGCCCATGACTGCCTGATCCTCTCTCAAATGCATATCAGTGATTCAGAAACTACACTCCAACTATTTGATAAGAAACAAAATGGAGATCAAAAGCGTTAGATGCAATGCAGCAAGCACTCAGGACTCCAATAGCTTGAACGTCAATGCCTGAATGAATCTCATTAAAGAAAAGCAGAAGCTGAATGATACATGCCTTGAAAGTCATATTATGTGCTGAATGCCTCCAAGAATGAGGAATAAGAAATAATAAACCACAAGTATTTCTTCCATTCATATTGCTTTTATGTTTTTTCCACGACTCTATCTTCAAACTGAATAATTCCTATATTTTGCTACAATCTGGCAACCACAGACAGGGATGATGTGTCTAACCACAATCTCACTGGCGTGAAAAAGCACTTTGTCCCTCCACTTCAGGCTCAAGTTGCAGAAAATTCTAAACCTAAGTGGTGCATTCTAGATAATGAAGAAGTTTCTTAATTTGTGGACCAATAAATAAGTACCTTTATAACTTCTAGTATCTTTTTTCTTTACCTCACATTTGTCAGGTGAATTACCAAACATGTATACAGATGTTCTCTCTAAAGAATGAGCTTTGAGATCTACTGTCTCACGTGTTGGTATCTCCAAGGCATGCCCTCTGTTTCCACCTAGATCTTTTTTGCGGGGAAAAATGTAAGGACTCTGGCCATTGCCCCAGGATTTTTGAAAGTCCAGAAGTCGGCTCAGAGCTACAGTCTTACATGCAGTTAATCTGCAAGCAGACAGTAAATCCAATGCATGCAAAGATGATCAGCCTCTGCATATGTACAGACTATATGCAAAGCAGATGCTGGATGCTCAGAAGTCCCAGATATATGGCCCATCTCATCCAGAATGGAGATGAGGAATATCTGCGATGCACAAAGTAACACGTGTCCAGATTGTCCCACCACTATGCTCACCACAGAATGGAAACTCACATACTAGAGGCTCTTCAGGCCAAGTGCCTCAACCTCTCCTAGCATCAGTCTTCTGCCTGGATAGGAAAAAGCAGTTCTGCCTCAAAGTTAGGGCTGAAGCCTCTTTTTAAGAGACATAAAGCATTTCTCATAGTATGCAATTACTGTGAACCTGAAATGGAAAGAGGCTCACAGGACTTGAAGCAAATTTGCATTGGGCCCCAAAACAGGGTTCATTGCAATCAGCTCAGAGTTTGAGAAAAATTTTGCAACACTAGGAAAATTAAAACGAGTGGTGAACTGACCCAAGTGACTGTTTTATCAACAAGACTGAAGTTTATGCCTCCTACAAGCATGCTTGATACAGTACTACAGTTCATAGATTGTATTATAATGATGCCAAGCAAAGACATTGAGAGAAAACTTGAGAACGGTTTCAGCTGTTCATTGCTTCCTATTAGATCTGTAACCGCATTCACCGCTGCTCTTCCCTACACCATCGCTGTAGTCATTGAAGGTCCTGTGAGCTGCTTTATTTATTCTCTGACAAAAAATAAAAAGTTAAAAGCACCCACTTTACTGAATTTGCTATTCCTCAGGAAATGCTAATTGAAAACTTCTTGCTCTGTGTTACAAATTGCAGTGCAAATATTATAATTCTGTAAGTCAGACAAGATTAATATTCCTCTTTCCCTGCAGGAAATCCTAATAAATGGTTCGAGGGTTTCCAGCTTTGCAGGAAGTGAAACTGTTGAACTCTCATTTTGTATCTGGCTTCAGTCACTGGTTTTGCGACTCCACCAAATACCAGTTACATTCCTACAAGCAAAGCGGTCCAGCTGCCAGTCAATAGGACATTTGACCTTGCAGAGAAACCTGAAAGGCACTTGTACAAAACAACAAGATCTGGTTACAGTTGCACTCTCACTGCCAAATCCATTAAAGCTTATCTTTAAAATGTAATTAACTTTGAAAGTGGCCAACACCAAACCTATTTTCCAGCAGCAGCCAGAGTTTGCTGCTGCTTTCCACCATCTTTGCATCACTTCTTTTCTATTTATGTGAGAAACGACTTTGCTATCTTATAACTTCAAATACAGTTCACATGTTAAATCCAAAACAATTACTTGTCCTGAGGGAGAGTGGCCCAGTTTCAGCAAGTATTAGTCATGCATTCATTCTGGTTTCATAATCCCAGTTACCCTTGACCAGTAGACATTTGGAAGGTCACAATTCAAAGGCACTTTTGTAAGTTTTATTAAGCTACCACAAGAACTCTCCAGAGGAGCTTTAAGCCCTCCAAGGTATCTCACTTAGTGCCCTTGTTTTTCCTCCAGCAGCTCTTGTGAAGAAGTCCAACTCTTCTTGCCTGCATGCTAGAAGACAGCTTTCGGCATTAGAAAGGTATCACTGACTTGGTTCCTCCAAAGAGCATAAGGGAGATGAAAGAGCTTGGACAGATGACGCTAAAATAAAGAGTACTAAAAAGCACTTTTGATTTTTGGGATACACAACTACGGAAGCAGCTGGAGCCTTCATGTGATTCTCTATTAGTAGAAATTGATGATGTTGGCAAACAACCTTTTTGCTTTGAGATTTTCACTTAAACAATTAGTAAGCACAATTTTTCACATATGCTTCCATTTTAATTACTATCTATTAACAGAGCAAGAAGGTGAAATTTCATGCTATACTACCTTTAATCGTATCCTCTTGCGATTAAATAATCTCACAGCTTGAACAGTACAGTTGCTTATTCCTAAATTCAAGAAAAGGCTCAATGCAAAGTTGAAATCAGCAGAAAGCCTCCCAATGGCTTAAGCCTACGATGCCTCTTAGAAACCAAAAAGCGATGCTCAGGGAGAGCTCTGTGCTGTTGCAAGCATTTCCCCCTCTGCCCTCCCCAGACATAAGCCAGTAAAAGCTGCTGGCATCAGCACATGGAGTGAAAGGCATGTCACACATGTCTCCTTCTAATAAATAGTGCTGCACATCACAACCTGGGCAATTTACCAAACCTAAGAGGAATCTGTTGCACGTGTGCAATGAGAAACAAGTCCCAGTAGTACGTGCACTGAAAATCCTCCAAACTTGAGAGGGGAAAAAAATACTTTTATTACCTTCGAGCAACTGAGTTGGTGTTTGAATGTGATTTACTTGACAAGCCTGTAAGACACCAATGTAAACAAATTCACTACTGAGTATAAAGTAGCAGGCACCGCAGAACTCAAGCCATTCGGCATTACGATCAGCATTAACTTACGTTTGGAAAGTTTTCTGCAGACACACCTACCTGGAGCACAGGGTCACATTTAGCACTGCTTTCCATCACTTTCACCCATCCAGCCAAGTGATCTGCTAGGCACAGGGGGAAGGGAGGACTTTTCAACTCTTCTTCCCAAACTCCTCATCCCTTCAAGAACTCCTAGATTCCCTTGCTCAAACTGCATCTCTCACTCAGAAACCATCTGAACTGCTAAACTATCCTAGTGCAAGTGTGTTTCATGCTCCTGCAACTGTTGCACAACTCTCTTTTCTTTCCTACAAGAATATTTGCTGGAATTCAGACTTTGAGCACATTGCACTAGCACAAATGGTTTGCTCTCCCAGCGGTTTTTTGTTTTTAGAGAGGGTTTGTTTAAAAAAAAAAAAAATCCAAATCAATGGGAGATACAATACATTTTTAGATTACATTTCATTTTTTCCACAGTATTCAGACTTAGCACTTCAGCAAGTAATTTTTATTTGGTTCATTTTATGGCTAGATTTAGAAACTTTTATACAGGATTACAGGAGAGAAGGGCCTTGTCCCTCCGATAACTGTGATCAAGAGATTCGATTTACAGATGCAGTTGTTTTATCCTAGCAGTTAGCTACAGACACAAATGGCAACATGAAGACACCTAATCCCCTGTGAGGCAGGAAATGGCTAACAGGGAGAGGGTCTGGGTATGGTTTTTTTGCAGTTTATTGGACCAATTGATCTAGTTGGGGATAAAAAAAGACTGAGTTGCTAGAAGAAGGGCTAGAACATGAAAGTCCCTGGTTTCACTTCTTTCCTTCCCCCTCCCTCTCCCATCTAAATCAGTTGGCCTAATAAAACACATTATCTCTCCTTCCGGCCCCTGCCCTGCTTTCCATACTCAGACCGTCCTGACAACAGAAACTCTTCCTAATGTGAACAGTACCAAAAATGACAGTATTTGGCACGTATAATCCATTCTCTCATGTGCAAATAATCACAGCTAAAATTATCTGCAGGTCTAACATCAAACCCTTCAAATGAAGATTAAATAGAGTTTAATAGTTTCCAAAATGAATGAAACCACTAGTGACAAATCCATCAGCGAAGCCAAAGAGTTAATGTTCAAGATGTCTTGTCCAGGAGAACATAACACTGCTGTGTTTGAAATAACTAATTCCTTCCTATGTTGAGAAACACAGTAGAGCCTTAACTACATGTTTTATGAGGCTGAACAGAGCTAATCCATATGGACAAACTACAAAACAGACATCACTTTTTAAGCTAGACACACAGAAAAGAATTGCTCCGAGATGTGGAGCTAATTTTATATATATATATATATATACACACACACACATACATATATACACATTATATACTGAAAATCTGTTTTGGTTCCATGGTTCCACATGTTGAAAAAGGACACAAGTGCAACAGAGAGCTGCAAAGTGAAGCAAAGCAGAAAATGTTGATATGCAGAAAACTTTCATACTGATGTTATTTTCTTTGTCAGAACCATAGCCTGCTCAGTTTATGTCTGAATTTTGTGTTTGGCAGCTGCAGAACTATAAAAACCTTTGCCTTCTAAAACATTTTTAAAAGATACTGTATTAGGCTGACAATACATAAGTCATTTATCAAAATGTCATGTTGTTTGGGGAGACAGATAGAAAGTGTCACCCCTGGGCCTCAGAGAGGTTAAAAATTAAAAACATACTCCTCATCTCTACTACAGCACATTATAAGCTGAAAGTAGTCAAGTTTGCTGTTGTGCTAAGCCTCCTATTGAAAGACAGGGAATTACAGCACTGTGTTTATTCTCCCCCAAGCATCAAGGCCTGACCTGCTCACAACAGCTCTAAAGCTAAGTGAAAGCTACAATAAGCTGTTCAAGGTTTGGTAGCAAGTCTGATAAATCAGTGAGAAAAAGACAGAAGAATAAGTAACAGTCACAGGACAAGCAAGAGACAAAGCAAAAACTTCGTTTTTTCAGCCTGACTTGTCTCCTAGGTTTTGCCATGTAAGAATATTTCTGGATCTAGAACCCCAAGGACAGTTAAAATCACCGTTTGCCTCTTAGCACCCTGCTCCCTTGGTAAACGAAAACCAAAACAAAATAACGAAACAGGATAATCTATATTCCTGCGTGGCATTTAATCAGAAGCAGATGCAAGCAAGGCTTCTTCCATGCAGGGCAGCATCCAGCTTTCAGCTACAGCAGGCAGGAGCACTGGCAGCTCCAACATCAAACTCCAGGCCCTGACTCTGCAAGGGGTTTGGTGCTAGAAATACCTGGGTGCTGTCTGCACGGGGACACGTGCTGGCAATGGCACTCTTTGAAATGAGCAATGAGTAACACACTGAAACTACAGGAGAGCTGCCAAAAGCAGATGTTTGCACAGTACTTTCTGTCAGCCAGGCAAGTTGGGGGGTGGGATGGTGGCAGGAAGGTAGATCAGCATCACTTATAGCAAGTCAGAGAAAGAAAAAACTATCCCAAAGCCCTGGAAGAACCTAAATACTATAAACAATCATAACTTTCCCCTTCAGCAAGGGGTATCAATAGAGTGCAGTTACTCATTAAAGACCCATCTTTCCTTTCTCAGCTCTGAATGAATGCCAGCAACAGCAGCTAGAGTGTTCTTCTGGAGGTGGCTGCTATAGAAGCTAAAGAGAAACGCAATTTACATTCTCTTTATCCAAAATCAAGTCAAACGGAACTTGCTCAGCTTTGTTCAGCGACTGACAGATCTGACACACCAAAACCAAAGATTCAGGGGTCAAACTGCCACACAGCACTACAAAGCTGCCAGACCCATCTCTACCACCTTACTGCATGGCAAATCCATCTGAAATCAAAACCAAGCCACAAAACATTGCTCTTCATCTTGTGAATTAGCACTGTCTTTCAGCAGCTTCCGTTAAATCATCACTAATTCTGACGAGCACCAATGACTCATCTCAACATACAGCAGCACACAATTTCTAACATCAATAACATTATATGTCATGCTACTTACGCGGGGCAAGGCTTGAAGCCTGCTGAGGTCAGTGGAGTGAAGACTGTTTACAGGACCAGTGCCACATATAACATGCTCAGTCTTCCCATGGACATCCACAGTGTTTCCAAAGTAATCAGCTGGTTGGTTGCCACACGTTTCACTACATGCAATGAATAGGAATGCTGAACAAGCTGTAACATTCAGTCCTAGATCCATTCTAACAATATCAAGCTTCATACTACTTATCAAACAGTTTGTGTTACTTAAGTGCAATTCTTACTCAAGTGCCAAAAAACTTCATCCACCCTACGAAACAAGAGCTACATTCAGTCTTGGCTCTGCCCTACCAAAACATGCCTGTTGTAAGGACTAAGGCTTCTCTAAAAGAAAGAGCATGATAAAAAGAAAGCAACATAGGCAGCTGCCAATCTGATTAATTTCCACAACTTAAAGGCAATTTTAAAGGTATTTTTATAACATAAACTGCTCAGAAAACAGAAACAAGCATTTTGGTCCAAACGCAATTTATTTTTTTTAATATCTTATAGTGACTGCAAGCATAAACTCAGTACTTGTAAAAGCTGCCCAACCAATATTTCCAAGACCTCTCAATGCATTTACAAGGGCTAAAGGCAAACCAAGGACCAAGGTATTACAGGGCTAGTACAACACAGACAGAGGCAGGGTCCACATCAGCACCCCTCTCACCTTGGCAGCAACAGACTTCCTCTGCACTTCCAAGCTTTTCCACAAGACCTCTACTCTCAAAGCATTAGTGGTATCCAAAAGGGGAGAGAGACAGTGTTGGCAAGAGATTATGCATAGAGACTGGAAGGTAGATAGCCTCCTGGTTTGGCTATGATAAGGGAAAGGGACTGGAATCCAAGCCGGAGAAGCAAATGGACTTCTGCAGGCTGCTGCCAATACCAGAAGCATGGACAGATTTAACTTGGGTTTAGTTTGCTGACCATGCCATAACGGTAAGTTCTTTGGTACCATAACATTAGGAAATGCCATTGCCAAAAGATACTTTGGACTTAAAAACACATGTGCTTGACACTAACACCAAACAAACGAAAATGAAACTCCACACGCCAGGGTGAAGGCCAAAAGAAGTCTAACTGAGCAATCATATTTCCAGAACACCATCACATTTGCCAAAATACTGGTCCAAAGCTCATCTTCTCAGAGTTTGCTTCTACTGAAGTCAGTGGTGATACACCTAGGCTTGACTGACAAAAAATAAAGTCAAAACATGAAGACAGCCTCTCTGCTCTGGACACCATCGAAAGCTCATCCCACTGCCCAGTGCCCCAGCTCACTGACGTTTCAACTCTAGAAGAGTTACAGCATGATTTGATAAAGAGCTCTCTCCCTCTCTCAGCCATGGTTTGGCTTGGGTCTGAAGCGGCTCATGTGCCACAGGGTTTGCCCATGAAAGTGTCTTGTTTGATATCCCTAGAAATAGGAGAGTCCTATCAGGTCAGTTCATCTACATCAGCATTTCAGAAAATAGCACAGGTAAACAGGATACTCTTCCCCTGTATAGTCCCACCCTTCCAACATTTTCAGTTTGGGGACCTTCTAAGTCAGGCATGGGGTTTTGGTATTTTAGTGTAATTGGTAACCCTCAGTGGATTTTTTTATTTTTTTTTTATTTTTTTTTTTTTTTAAGAATTAACTTGTCCAGTCTAAAAAATTGTCCCCTAAAACTTGCTGGAATAGCTATGGGCTCCTGAAAAATAAGAGGGGAACCTCCAAACTCTGCCCATCTCCTACTCTTACTTTGCAAAACATGAACAAATGCTGGGAGTCACTTAAAGCCCTGTGTGTACCGCAGTAATTATATGTCTATCCAGACCTAAAGCTAGTCAACCAGAAACTCCAGTTGTAAGAAAAAAACCTTGTGGATTTAGAGAGGAGATTTACTAATCTGAAAACAGAATCCTGCCTCAATTTGATCTTGCCAACTGCCATTTCAGACACACTGTTCTTGTGCTCATTATTAATTTTGTTTAAATGCAATCATTTTACAAATCCAGCTAATTTTAGGCCTGTTTCACCACAGTTGCCAAGTACAGCCATGTGCAAGACCGTATCAGTTTTTCTCAGCTGCAGTGGCAAGTTACTGACACTATGTTCAAAGAACCCTCAGTTAGCTCAATTCTGATCCCGGTAAAGCTGAAGGACAAACAAACTTTTTGCATTTTAATGATGTGTACAGCAGTACATTCCAAAAACACTATAGAAACTTACGGCAATTCTTTAAAGTTTCATTCTTACAGATGCAGACTGGTAATTTTGGTTTTGCTGGGTTTGGGTTTTTTTGGTAATTCATTATTACACGTTCCATGAGAAGCAATGGAGAGCATGCATGCACATCAAAAGAGTACAGGGTATTATCCAGATGTACACAGAAGACCCCAAATTCTGATCCCTGCACTGCACCTTGCAGAAAAGTTTCGTGTATTATCTCAGCCCTTCAAATATGACAACATCCTGCCACTCTGAAGACAAACTGTGACCTCCACTTCTGCATCTGTGATGGCAGATCTCCAAGGAGACATGATTTATCTCAAAATTAGGACTTCCAGCATGAAATGCCATCAACCTCCCAATTGAACAGTGCAGTCAGATGACGCAAACAAAATTACAGTTGATTTTGGACAAGACAAGATCTTTCGGTCCCTACAGGTGCATGGTCAAACTGGGAATTGTCCAGCTCAGTCTGTGTTTGTTAAAATGCAGAGAGGGCACGTGAATTTGACAGAGTCCCTGGAAGAACCAGGGAATCGTAAACAGCACATCTGAGACAAGCTGAATTGCACACATCTTAAGAACTGTGAGCAGTGTCAGAGAGAGGACACAACATGGCCTTGACCACACCAAACACAAGGCAACTTTGATAAATAAGATAGTGTGCAAGAGATGCCCCATCTTTCCTCCCAGGGTCTGAGTGCCGAATTAACTTTTCACAAGGTTGAGGCCCCACAGTAGAACAGACTTGTCTCTCAGCAAGTCCAGCACTGCTGCTGCCCTGTCAGCAAGTCACTTACTTACACATGGCCAAAGCATCTAATAAATCCTCCTGGAATCCAGTTTGCACTTGGATCACTACAGAATGGTCTCACTGGTTCTCTGTGGTTATCTGACATAGTTAAAATTTTTAGGTTTTCCAGTTTTTCAGGATTCAAAGGCAGGAAAATAATTACTTCATGAAGGACTTCATGAAAACATGCGACAAGCTCTTCTTTATCCTCCTATTATTTCTGAGACTGTTCTGTCACTGAGAACAACTGCTGTTGCCTTTTAAGACTGCAAGTACCCCTCAGAAGACTGCTGACATTTCCCAAGTCCTGCCCTTGAATCAGACATGGGCTGTAATACTATGCAACAGAAGGAAAAACAGTATTTCAGTAGTACAGAAACAGGTAGTGCACTGAAAGTCTCATCAGCACAGATGAAGCATAACCGGTTCTGTCTTCAAAGTTCCTCCTACTGTCCGAGGATCTAAGCTAGAAGATTTCCTTGCATGTGACTTCCCCAATGTCACACAGAAAGACTGAGACACAATCAAACCCACTCTCAGAGATGGAACGCAGTTTTGCCTTAACTGAAAGACAGCTTTTCCCTCTGAATTTTCCCCAAAATGCCTAGTCAAGCAAGCTCTTATACACAATGCATAGATTGGCCAAATAATTTAAGGGCTGGAGATAACTCTACAATCCATGCTTAGTACAGTGTTGGCACCCTTGATCAATATTTAGGAAATTAATTCCTTTATATCAGAAAAGCCAGCCAACTTTACACAGTAAGCAATGTCCAAAGGAAAGAAACAACTGCAAATTTCTTACATCCATTGCCAGTTTTTCTATTATTTTTTTTTTTTCCTTCTCAGACAGATTTGGAAAACAGAGGAGCTTCTCAGAGGACAGCCTGCTTTTACTGATATTTAGGTTATTACAGAGGACCTGGCAGCAGTGACTTACAAGTCTCCTGCTTCTTCAAAGCACCTTCGACCTAGTAAGCAAGCAAAGACTTGGATCAGTAACCTCAGACAGTAAATCTGTCTGTGATTCTGCTGGAGAGACATAGTCTTCTTCATTGAAGAAATACCACACACTTCAAGGCTTTAGACTGACACTTTAAACTTTACCCAAAAGCTATAGAACAGCCAAGGCATTGAATAAAGCAGCAAAGCATTTGCTGCCCAAACCCCAACTTTAAAAAAAAACTTTTTCAAAGGTTCTTGGAGAGATGCAAGGACTATCCTCGGCAGAGCAGTCTTCAATTAGATGAAAGCTTAGGTTAAAGCGAGATCCACTGCAGAAAACAGCTAAATGCAGGCATGGGGTCATTGCCTACCAAAGGGGTCAACAGTAATTGCTACATGATGAGAGCACAACAGCTGAAAACCTATCAAGATCCCTAATTCTGACCTACACCACTGCAGCACGGCAGACCAAAGGGCCACCAGTCATACCTTGACCACATACGAACTGTCTGAAGTATCTCATTTCATTTGAACACAGTTAATTCCTTTGATACTCAATGAACTGTTAAAAACAACAGAGAAATAGAAGCCTGTTTAAAAACGTCTGGAAAGAGGGCCCTAGCGTTTACTAATGACTAGTTACTAGTTAGCTAGGTGCATAAATAGGCAGTGCGTATCTCTTACCACGGATGTCAGCCATTTCTGTACTCACTTGGATATTCTGTTGATGACTATATCAATGCTTGTAAGGTCTGTACTGAGAGAGGAACATAACAACATAAACAGCAAACATCCAGGCTGGAGAACAGCTGGAAGATTTCTCATGGCCAATTAAACATATATAGAGAGGTATATTTTACCTCTAACAGAAGCAGATTTCTTCCCTTCTCTCCACACGGACCAAAATTTCATTTAGACTTGAAAAATACTTTATTTCACTGGAAGGGGAGAAAACACTTTAGAAAAGTCTCAGTTCAGAAAATTATCAAATGGGACATTCAAAGTCTACTTCTGTGGTAGCCAGATCAATTTAAAATGTGATAGATTCACCTGTTTGTGTGTTAGTACTGCATTACACTGAGCACAAGTTAAAGTATTAATTTTTCAGTTCCAACGGATATATGCAAGACTACTAGAAACATTAGCTGTTTCTCTTTATAACTGTCACTGAACACCAAAGATAATGAGACAGATATTGAAGAAAAACTCCTCAAAACCACATAATGCTGATGAATTACTCTTGCTTATGAGACAGCTGGCAATTCCTCTTCTCTTCAGTCTTGCAGACACGCACCGTATAACGATTCAAACCAGATTGCCTACAAAGTTGTGGTGTATTCAGTAACATCCTGTGCCATCGCATGCCTTGGTCCTTAAGGGTGCACCTCTCTGGATGCTGAAACAGTACCCGGAGACGCAGCCCAGCGTACAGCATACTACACAGAGTAAAAGTTGTCATCCACAGAGTCTCCGGTCCAGAAGACGACACAGGAGGCTCACACAGCAGAAAACTACATACCAAGCAGATGACAAATAGTGACAGTCCCATCAACTATCAATACCATGTTTAACATCTGCTTATTTTTAAGGTAATTAATGTATTTGTAGTTATTTCTAGCAGTATTAATACAAGAAACTGGAACACAACGTTCTTGAATCTGACATACTGGATCCCAAAATTTGCATCCAGATTAATTTTTTTTTTTCACCCCCTTCAAATTATGGAAAAGGATTGCAAAGTGGTGTGGGCCTAAATTAGAGTCTCATTCTGCACACCTTGCAGACTTTGTTGAAAACCTTTCTCCTAAAGTTTTTTTCACACACCCCCTTATTTATTTTTTTTCTTTAATGCTGAGGTTTCCTTAGTATCAAGCATGAATACATCTTCATCCCAGCAAAAAATGCTGCTTAGGCAGTGGAACACACATTGCTATGGATATGCTATGAAAGGAAGATTTACAGTAACAACCACACATGCTTGTTTTAACGTGAAGGTGTAAACAATCAGTTCCACTGCTACACGTGTAATACAGTGTCTATCAAAACACCTCAAGTTTCGGCACTGGACTTTTAGGAGAAGCCATGCTTTCTCCTTCCCAATTTTTTGTGATTTTGGGCAAACAGCTTCAGGTCCCAGCCAAAGGCACTTCTGCCCTACATAGGCTCTTCGAATGCCACCACCACCAGAGCGGACGGAGGGAAGCCCGGCGACCCACACCGAAGGAGGCCGCTGATGCCGACCCAGCACTTATAAAACTCACCTCCTGCCCTGTTCGGATCAACCGCGGCCGCTGCCCCCAGCACTTCACCCCCTTTTGGAGCAGGGCTGAACCCCGGGGATGGTCACAGACAAGGCGGCCGGAATACTCACGAACCAGGACACCTGCGGTTCACGTCGACCGCTTTCTCCCACCTCCCACCCACCCCACCGGCCGCCACAGAGCTCCTCTCCCCTCCCTCTCACCCCCCTGGAAGACAAAGCCCCGGCGGCACCGACCTTGTTGAGGTGGGGGTTCCTGGTGATGTCGTAGCCCCGCTTTTTGACGGCCAGGGCCCTGCCGTGGGCGGCCGGGCTCCCCCCCGCCTGGCAGCTGCGGCCCCGGGTGAGGCTGAGGAGAAGCGGCCTCCGACCGGCCCCCGCCATCCGCAGCAGGCGACCGCCCGCCCCGCCGCACACC
>VYXH01003495.1:209-14437 GCA_013397275.1 Burhinus bistriatus
TTTTTTTTTTTTTTTTTTTTTGTGACTGCCTAGAATATCACCACCATTACGGGAAATGGACTATGACTTTCTGTAGCTAAATCCATCTCCATATGATCATGACTTGTGTCAAAAGCCTCTTAAAATGAAAAGCATTATAATTTGCTTTAATTTGGCACTGAAAAAGTCTCGCCAGTTTTCTTTCTAAAGAAAGAATATATTTATTGGTCTTGTTTTCAGAAAAAAAGACTTCAAACCACAGACATAAAATAATTATAAATGCATATATTTCAAATCTCACATTGATTTTCCACAGCAGGAAAACTGCAGAGTACATCTCCATAAGATAGATGTCAATCATGTTGCTCTAAGCAGATCTAGAAAGTGCTCGTATAGTATGATGGTGGCAGCAGAACTTGGCTAAAGCAACATCTGTGGGTGCTATTAATCAGACCCAGGTGTCAAATTGATTCCACAATGATTGCCTGCCCTTGTGGCATTTACCACACGGCTAGTACAGGAAATGGGGAGCTTCGTACAAGGGCTGGAACAGCACATGACACAGATGCTAATTGTCCAGAAACTGGTTCCCCATTTTTATCCCTTTGCTCGTCAACCACAACTAGAAGGCAGTTCAACAACACATAAAGCTAAATGGGGGACCCAGAGACTGACAGATACAGACTTCAGTAATTGAACATTATTGCTGCTTGCACAATTTGGCGTCATATTTGTTTGAAGCAATTGTTCCTCATTGGTTCTCTATATGGGCAGTTCTGTTGAATACAAAGGCCACAGCTGTACTGTGGGGTTTGGGAGGGCTCTGTTGTGGGTGAAAGGGGCTGAGTGTCAGTCCTTTCCTCTTTCTTATCACAAGCCTAGGTTTCCATGCAAGAACACCTGTGTTCAAGGAGGAAGGAAACTGTGGTACATTTTAGTGCATCCACATTGAGGTAACGGGGGAACTACAATTTCGGCACTACATAGAATACCTATCACACAATATAAACACACCTGACCTGTGACTTTGCAAATGGATGAGATTAAGCAGAATAAAGGAGTCTTAAAGGAAGACAGTGTGGAACCAGTTTTGTGCTCTAAAAACTAAAACCCCACTTTTCAAAGTTGTTCCCTTGTGCATATACTTTCACTCTTCATCCGTTAAAACACAGCTTCACTGGTCATACTGGACAGGCACACAGCAGCTCATGCATGGAGGTGCATACAGCTCAAGTTGTGCTGAAACAGACTGCTTGTGGTTGACCAAGGTGAAAAAAGTGGGCTATCTTCTCTCCCCATTGCATATAGCTTCTTGTTCAAACACATTACAAAAACTGAGAGCTGACACTAAGCAAAGCATCCATGCTTTCCTATTTTAAACTTCAGTGGAATATCATGACTCAAAATAGGAGATGACCTGAAATGTTCAGAATATTTCTCGGTCTTTCAAAGTTAAAACGTGACATTTCAAGAACTCGATACAATTCCCTTAAAGAGCAGAAGTCAGAAAACTTGAAAGCAGTTCCCCCGCCCTAAGTGCCTACTTCCCAAATGAAGAAGTTTTTTTCTGGGAGATTCTTTAAGTTGGAGGTCTGTTTCTGAACTATATATAGTCATCACATCCCACTGCAATATTTGGAATCACATGTGGAAACCAGCTGAAACAGCTGTCTCATATTTTAAAGCCAGGCTACTAATATTTGTTAAGTGCCCATCAGCAAGTAGGCATGCATGCCTTTCACAAATCTGTATCTTCAGAACTTTATAATACAACCAAAACTAAATATACTATGAAACATCTTGGTATGGAGCATTATTTCCAAATACCATGCTCTGCACAACCTTAGGCATGTCTGCACAGGGAAATTGCCCATTATAACTACAGTAGAATAAGCTCTCCCTATAAGCTCTACCAGAAAAGCTATTCAGTGAATACTGCACTCCAGAATAAAAGTGATTTAATATCAAAATAATTTTTCCACTATTTTGCCATTGGTAAGCTGGACAATTTGCTTTTGCAATTTTTGTTTCAACAGGAATAAAGACCTGGAGGTTTTAATCACATACTAAAAACAGAAAGAAAAGTCAAATATTGTCTGTGTTGTCACTACACTTCTGTTAAAGTGTACATTATTTATTTGTCCAAATATGGTCCAATTCATTACTTCCACAGTGACAGAGATGCTGCAATTTAGCAATCACTTACTGCACATCTGTAGCAAATATTGCAGATTAATTTGTTGAAAGAATTTGGTTCACAACATTGCTACACTTTCTAAGAAAGTGGAACTACCTTTTAGTCTCTGGCTTCAAGAAGATGACTTCCTGTGCATATATAAATAAGAGATTCTGTTCAGAAAACTGGAAAGTCTGTAGGTTGCTCCAGTCAGACATGATGTTTGTTTCACTTTAAAGGCTTTATTTGCTGAAGACATCACATATTGGGATTCACTAGATAACATTCTTATGTTTAAAAAACCTTTCGTGTGAAATATTTCTAAAGACCAAACAAATGTGACTAAATATTTCTTTCGCACACTTATGCTAGAAGTGCTAAAATTTGAGGGAGTTCAAGATTTGGGTCATACCATACTTTTGCTCTTACTTTTCCCTTTCCCCATCCTGACCTTCTCACCCTGCTGTATGATAGCACAAGTTAAATGAGGACTGTTGACTTCCCATTGTATTTCCTGCCTTTTTTTAGTTTCGTATCAGATGCTTATCATAATTCAAACATTTCATATAGAACTTGATCATTTGAGTCCTGGAAATACCTATGATTGAGGCTTTTCATACACCTAGAATCTGAAGTAGTTTATGTAGCATAAGTTTAAACAACTGAAGAGCTTTTGTCTTCCACCACTTCCTTTACGGCATCTGTCAGACGTGCTCACACAATGGGGATCAGACTCAAAAGCCTGTTGCATTTAATCAGCCTAAAGACTTGTTTTAATTCACATTGAAAAGCTTTGAGAGGAAAGACTCAACCCTAGAAAAGGGGCAGAGGGTTGGAAAGAAAGAGCTTGAGCAATCGCAGGTGTATTTCAGAGAAAGGATATCAAAAAGGTAGTCTAAATGCCATATTTGATCTAAAGAAATTTTTCTGTATTTGTGGACTCAAGCAGCATCCAAAAAAAGATACAGAAGCTCGGTCCTGAGCTACTGTGGAGTCTCAATCTCCTCTTGCAGGCCATAGCCATTAACCCTCTTTTAGACCTGGGAACTTGAGACTTCTCTTCAGTAACTGAGGAAGTCAAGTCATTCCCAAACACAGCTGCTGGAGGATTACTGCTTACCCTGGAGGAGAGACATGAGGTCCCAGCCTTTTTGTTTCTAGTGAAGCTTGAACCACATCTACAATGTTCCAGTAGGAGTCACTAACCAGCATGCTATCAGCCAGCACTCCCTGCAAACCAAGCAGAGGTACCAAGCTCAGGGTTAAAACTCAGAAAAGCGATCAGAATTGTGTTATCATCGTAAGTCATAAAATCGTCATAAAATCATCATATAATCATAGTGAACATTTTTGCTATTGACTTTATAGGTATTCTAGCAAACTGTAATTAATTTCTATCCTCGAAGCTCAATTTGTGTGTATGTGTGTCTGTGTAGGATCTAAGTATTTATCAGACCACTGACATTGGAGACTGACTCTGCACCTTGTGTTAGCACTCAGGTAGGAGTACAGAAATTCAACTTCCAGGCTTTAAGTTAGTGCTACTGTATTTTAGTGAAACAGTATCAGAGTGTAACATTTGTAAGATGAAAAATCGGATACCAGAATGTGATAAGAGAGAGCATTTATCGTGTGAACTTTGACATGGAAAAGCAATGCAACAGGTATCTACTAACTCCTCGTTGCTAGAATTTTGGAAGTTATTCTGATGCCTTTCAACAGAAACTTGACTATGCATTTTAAGCACCTATGAAAAGGCGAGGGGGAGGAGGGTGGGTGTTGAATACCACTAGCATTTAAATGTCAACCCTAGCTGCCTGAAGAGGTATTTATGTGCCTAAACTCTCCTTGTGAATCTAGGTCTTTAATGTTTAATGTGGATGTTACTGATTGCTAGAGTGAGATGAATAATTCACAATTAGCAATGTATTCATCCAGCCTAGCTTTTTCTGCTTGCAGAATGTGCAAGAGTAAATCTAGATTTCCCTGAATTTATTTGCTTTATTCCTTTAGATGGATTGCAAACAGCTTCTGTCAGAGATTTGTCCATCATAATAAAATCCTGAGCTTCATGAATTAAAGTGTAAGAGTTCAGATTATTCAGTGTATTTTTCTGAGCTCTGATCATGGTTTCTAATAGTTTTGAACCTCTTGGGGAGCTGCAGTAGATAAAGAAGATTAAGGAATTTTAGAACACTTTAATTCTTGTCCTTTTTAGCCACGTAGCTTTTCAGGGATTCATAGCCACCAAAATTAGCTTGCTATTGAAAATATTTCCTGAAAACTGAGTTGAAGTTAATTTTTCTTTCACTGTGTTGTAGAGTCTTTGCATATAAGACTCCTAGGAACTTGAGGAGGGGAAAAAAAAAACCAACCAAAAAACCTCAAAACCACAGAAATCTGGTATATCCCTTTCAGTTGCCCATGTTTTGTTACATAGCATGTCTTCATTCTCTTGGAGTGCAAATTTTCCTCATATCCACAGCCACTGCAACACTGAAAAAATGTGTGAAGCCACCGTTAATGATGAATGCGTGGCGCTGCTCTCTCCTTGTCTGGAGAATTCATTCATTTTCAGTGGGAAGGTTGGATGCAGCTGTGGTCCATCTCTGGGAGTGATGTGCATCTCTGAAGCTGCTCTTGTATGTTGAGACATCAAACCTGCACTGTAGCAGGCAGTGTTAATCCAGTTGGAGAAGCAACTGCAATCTCTCAAGTGCTTACAGTAAATCCCTACTAATGCAAAAGCTATTTTGGAATCAGTTTTGCACTCAGGTGTGCTGCTTCTGTGTTTCCTTTGTACAGGAACAAATGTCACCTATTGGGTAAAATGGTGCAAATAAAGCCTGTTTGCGTAAGCCTTTGTGGAAAGCAAGTGCAAAAGAAATAGGAAATTGATGTAGAACTCAATCAAAAATGCACAAAAGATATTTTACAGTATTTATCTAGCTCTTAATGATTAAAAAACCAACATGTCAAGTGGTTGCCATGCAGAATAGATTCACTGTTTGTTTGGCAGTTTAAGTCACCTAATGTACTTCAGTGTAAAATGTTGATGTTTTATTAACATATCAAGCTTTTTTAATGTATCATTAATTAAACATTAAAAAAATTCTCCAGGATAAATGTTTTGATAAAACTCCAGTACTTGTCACTGCTTTCCAGCCATGTGCTCTAGCCACTAAATCTCTGCAGTACCAACCGGACTGTAGCAGTGGGAATACTCTAAATGTCCATCTTGTTTTTATAATAATTATTTTGTTTTAATTTCTTCTTTGAACAGCCTCATTAAGTTAATACCTTTTTCCTTTGAAAGTGGAGAGGTTCATACTGCCTGGAGTTTCAAACACGAAACCTATTTACAATCAGAAATCAGGTGTTTGCTTTTTTTTTAGCACATCTTGTTGGCCTAAACTTCTGGGTTGATTCGATGTGGACGTGTCAGGGAAGAAACAGCAAAGTCTCCTCTATATATATCTGTGCAAGGATCCTCTTCACACCATGAAGTTTCCAGAAACCCTGAAAAGATTAGGGAATGTTTCTTATACATGTATTTTGCATTTATTATAGCAGTATATTTTGATGTTAAGACACTGAGAAATAAGATAGAGGTCAGCATCATGTAATAAGTGATCCAAAAAGTATAGTGACTAAATTGGTGCCACAACAAGTTGGAACTGAATAAATGTTAAAATTTCTTTCGATGTTCAGTTTTTAATAGCACTTACATTTCAGATATTATTCATCTTGCATAATAATATCAGACCTAAATTACTGTTTCCTGTTAGATTTAATTTCTTAAGTTTTCAAGTTTTCATATAATTCCTATATTCTAACATAGTACTTTAATATTTACATTTCCTCCAACCCAAAAGAACGTTTAAAAACCTCTAAAATACTTTCCTGTATTCTAAAAAAAATTTTAAAAAAAAAAGAGATGATGAATAAAGAAAAGTTCAATTACTAGAGTTCTTTAACTTGGATCCTCTCATAACTTGAGCATGAGTAATACTTATAAGACACAGGTGATGTAAACTTTCTGTGTGGATTTTGATTCAGGAGAACCTAACTTTCACTCTTGCTGGCAGCATCATTGCACTGACAATGTATCTCAAGAGGGCACATCCAAGGGAATCCCAAAGTCAATTGCAATTCTTTTCATTTCTGTTTATAGAAATACTCTCATGTGGTGCTGATACAAAGTTGTTATGTTTTTAAACCACTTCATAACCTAATATAAATAAAAGATATTCATGCCTTTGAGCACCTAACATTTGGAATACCGTGGTTGCTACAACAGGTAATTAATCAAACACAAGAAAAAAAACCTCTCCACAAAAATCTCAGAAGAATGAAGTTTTCCCACAGCTTGTAGTAAAATAATACAAAAAGAGGATGTTTAAAGGAATGTTTTTGCACAAAACCCCATATGCATAAAATCTAGACTGGTCTACATGGGACAAATAAAAAACAGAGTGCTAAAGCTACAGTAACTCCCCTTCTTGAAAAACAGAATCTGATAACAAACTCTACTGGCCTTTCTTTCATTGGCAAAAACTTATTGAAATCCTCATGTTCTTGAAAGTTTTTGCATAACTTTTCACCAAAGAAGATCTACTGTAGCTCCATAAAACATAAGATCAGAAACCATTTTATTTCTATAAGACTGAGAATCTTATCTTCCTGATGTCTTCTTAAATCACAGACTTCCATTTGTAATGTTCATTGCTGCTAGGTAACATGTGTCAATAGTTTTAGACTTCCTGTCAATAAAACAGAAAATTATAGATCCCAGTGGTATATCTCTTAATTTTAAAAAAACATGACAACTTTAGTAAATCAAGATGAAGTTTCTACCCAGTTCAATTTAGTCAACATCTCACGGGTGAATGTTGTGACCTCTGGATTTTTTGCTCTTTGGATGGTTGAGATCAGGAGTGTTGCTATAATGATGAGCTTTTTTCTGAGGAAAAAAGGAAAAGAATCACCCTTTCTCCACATCATTCTCTAGTCTTGGCCTGGAGATGTCATTAATGAGAATCAGAAGAGTATGCATTCTGCTCTGCTTGTTTTCTCATCAGCTTTCCTGATTTACTTAAGTCTGTCATGACTGTAGTCTCTCATGAAACTTGAAGTCAGTAAACATTCTAGATATCTAAATGTGTACTTGTTTGTTTGCTTTTAATGTAGGAGTTCTGGGGCAGGGGTAGCCCTGTATTCCAGGGTTGGATAGACAGTCTTTCTGCATGGCTGCATGGCCTCAGCACTGTGCATCTACACTACAGATTTACATTCCTGTGCTCAGCACCAGAAAATAATTAAGTAGCTCCACCTCTTTTACTATTTAGCTGTACTCATTTTAATGGTGTTTATGTACAGCTGGCACTGGTGAACGAACTTAGGAGGGAACTCTGGACAAGAACTGAATTGAAAATCTAAGTTTCTAAGGGGCTGGTCTACCTAGGAACTGGGTCTCCAAGGCACTAGCTAAGGCAAACAAAACGGATAACGATTAAGATCTCTAGATATCCAAGGTTGCTTTCTGAAATTGTATACCTCCAAAGGAAGGTCATATGGGCACTTGAAAGTCTTCACCATACTGATTACATTTCATATCTCTGCCTTGCTACTGAGCATCCTGGAGTCAGTCCTGTGAATATGTACTCTGACAAAAGTAATTTCATTCCAGCATACCCACCGGCTCTAGTGGCATCGCTTGTTTGATTAAGCATTCAGCCCAAGAGCAGGAAATTGCCAGAGCAGCCCAAAATGGTGGTAGCAATAAGAAACGCTTGTAACAAAAGTAGGTAATTAGAACAGGGGGCATAAGAGCAGAATCTCTTCTTATTGATTCATAAGTAGCAACTTATGCTTTTAGGCCATATGAATATTTTCTAGGAAGATTGACATATAAATTCTGAACATTTTCTGCTGTTTTCTGCATAAGAAAAGTATGCAGTTTCAAGCATCAGTTAGATTTTCTCAGCTATTTTAAAGGCTGTGTACATCTGCAAAATAATTTGTTTGTGCTATAAAAGGAAAATAGTCCATAATATATACATGTTAATTGCAATTCACATAGTCTATATATTATGATTATTAAATGTATTTTTTTATCATAAACAAAAATAAACAACTTGACAAAATTACGATAATCTAAATAATCATCTCTTAATGTCAGTATTAATGTAAAGGGACTGAAAATGATATGTATGGCCAATTTACCAAGAGGTTTCCAGGACTAGCTAAACAAGTCCTAAGACCAGGGAATCACTGTAGAAGTGGCTTTTTCCCAGGGGCTGATGAAGATAACGAAGATCATGTTTAATTACTGTGTAAATAGGCTAGCATCACGTATTTCTCAGAATATGTTCTCACAGAAGATAAAGGTTACTTTTGTGTCAATTTCCAAAGTTGTTTTATACAGAAATTATCATTGGATGGAATTAATTTGTCATTGTCTTTCAGAGGAAAACATCTTCGAAGTACCATGTAGAGCAGGCAGAGTTTATTTAGGCTAAAATGTAGAATTAGTCCAACATTCTTCCTAGGAAATTATTCTGTGGCCAGACCAGACTGCAGAAACATGGGGAGGACCCTGGGGGACATGGAGATGGTAAACGAAGAGTAGGCAGGTACAGAGTTAAGATGCAGAAGGAGGGGTTATTCTTTCTTTTTTTTCCCCTCCTTTGGGAAAAAAAAAGAAACAAAACCAAAAAACCAATTTACAGGTTATGTGGCAGTAATGGAAGAAAATGAATGTCAACAGCCTCTCTGTGGAATGCACTGGAGGTTCACAGGCATGAAGGAGAGAATGCTTTGAAGAGACAGCTCCTCAGCAGTTGGGCCTTTTGAAAGGCATCTGCAGGATTAAGCCCAAAAGGCTTTGTATACCTGAAAAAAATTGCCATGGATAAAGTGTATCAAGTAGGGTATAAACTTTTCTCACATTCATCTGAGGTTCCTATTGCCACCATGTGCTGCCAGGGTACCAAGTGTAATTGTTTAGACATGTGAAAGACACGAAGTTACGCAGATGTTGAGCAATCGCCAATAAAGATCAGGTTAGCTTCAGAGGGAAAAAATCCCAGTAGCCTAGCACAGTATCTCCATAACACAATACTAATTTTAACCTTGCAAGTTAAACATTTCCAGAGAAGACAAACAGTACAGAATCACAGAATGGGGTCAGGAGATTAAAATAACAATGCCAAACACAAGTGCGTGAAAGCCAGGACTTCAATGAATGGTTTGCTTCTGATTTTTTTATAGTACAAGCTTCAGAAAGGCTACAAGTACCTTTGAGTTCAGTTTATCCTTTGGGCTACTATATATATCCTGTTTACATTTATGATCAGCTGAAATACAAGCAGTAATACCCACCATTTACCTCTCAGTATTTGTGGGAGACTGTTGTGGGCACAAACAGCTACGCTTTCATATTCACCCTACTTGTCTCCCAGAGCTACAGGGTCAGCAGGCAGGCAGACATACTTCCCTTATCTCTGATACATCTCTGGTACCTTGGGTCTGCTGAGAAACAGCAGAACGGCAGGGCAAACAGAGAGCCAGCCTACCCGCTTGTCTGCATTGCTTCAGGTCAGGAGTCATGTGTTGTTCTGGCTTATTCAGGTGGAAAAGGTTAATAAAGAAGGGCCTCGTGCTGCCCAAAAACACAAGAGGAAAACAGAGGGATAGAGAGAAAAGAGGCACCAGCCCAGTACCAATACCTAAACACGTGCAGGGTAGAGAATGAGGTGTCCAGTTGTGGACAGAAGATGCTGCTGGAGGGGCTGCAAGTAATTAATAATGGGAGTAGGAGGGTAAATCTGAAGTTTCATTCAGCCAAGAAACATGATTTCTGATATTTTGCTTCACACATCTTCAGTATGTCCTGCACAGAAGGGAAAGTGCTGCAGGGGAATCCCTGTAATATTTCCTGCGGGCTCTGACAGGCAGCAGTTCTCTCTGCATTCTTCCTTTGCACAGGAGAGAAAACCTAGAAATCGTTATTAGTGTTGGGTTTTTATATAGTAATGCATCAAAGACTGTTAATACTCACAGGCACCTAGAAAGAGACTGTCATTGCTCAGAAGGGCTTACAACCCAGCAATATAATCTCTACAGTGTGTTTGCGTAGACCTGGACACTATTCGTTCAGCCTGACACTTTCAGTTTCCCTCCCTCAAGCATCCATTTGTCCAAATCTACTTCCAAAATAGCTGGTTCTTATGCAGTTGCCAATTAATTATCATATTGTTACCAACTGTAACCAAGCAATTAGTCAGGTCCAAAAGAGAACTTCATCATACGGTTTGTACCAAAGTTGAAGAATAGGCTCCTGCCTTTAATGAACGAACAATGATTCCACCTAGTCTGCTTTTTTCTCAAATCAAGATCTGTTTTACTGAAATTTATTTTAACTGTATTTCATTACTGAATATCATAAAAAGAAGTAATAAAAAGATATAACATGTTATTTTCCCCTGAAGTGATGTGAAAACACATCTTATTGTATTTATAAGCTTTTTAGGCTATAACTTTATGATCAAACAGCTGTTGCAACAACGAATTTTATCTTCATAATCTCAGCTGATGATTTCTCTTAAAAAATCGATATTATCTTTTGTAATACTAAATAATTTAATCTACAAATAGCTACACAATATAGATGTACTATTAAAACAAAAGGACAGTGCTGGCACAAGAACAAATGAATATAAACTGATTATGAATAAATTTAGACTGGAAATCAGAAGGTTTCCAACCATCTGGGAACTGTGGTTCAAAAATAGCCTTCCAAGGAAAAAAAAACCCAAACCTGTAGCGGGGGCAAAGAAGCATTTAATTTCTGGAAGAATTTGATTCCTGCTGTCTCAGCAAATGTTGCTTTTGAGGGCATATGCTCTTCAGTGCTCTTGCTCAGTTTGGGAAGGTCTTTGAATCAACTTCTTTTTTAAATTTCCTCCTTAGTTACTCTGTCCTTGACACTGCAAATCTACAAATAAGAACAGCCTCCTTTAACATCTGTTTTAACACTGTCAGAATACTTCTGAGTTTTGAACATTTTGCCACGAAGAGCTGGGGATCTCTTCCAAAACCCCAGGACATGTTTTTGAGAACTCCATATGAGGGAAATGACATGTTCACACCTGAGATAGGTTTGTGCTAAGAGCTCTTGCTCTTCGCTACCCGTTCTAGGTCATTCCCAGCATTTCATATGTCTTTTAATCTCAGTGAAAACTCCTATATTCATGAGAGGGGATTTTGTTCCTGAGTAGAAGGTTTAATTCATGTCTTTGACTTTTCTCATTCTCTCCTCTGTGTGGACTACTCTAGCCAGAGACAAAAATGCTGAGATAGAACACCATAGATTATTTCCACGTAATTTTGTTAGCTACTCTTTTAAATGAACAACTCCTTCCTGCATGTAAGTAAGTCTTCCCTTCAGCTCATTGTTTCCCCTTGTCAGCCTATGCTTGCAAAGCATTTGAATTTCTTACAATGTGTCTCTGCTCATCTTAATAACAGGAAAGGCTTACATTCATGCTACCTGACCCATCATCGATATTACTCCTCATTTCACTTGGTTTTTTTTAAATTTTACCTTTTCTTTTCTATATTTTTCCTTGTTTAGTTGTGCTCTATGTCTCCTTCAAGGACTACAGCATGTTTTCTGGGTTGTTATTCAGCATAAGTGTCAGGTCTCTGAATGCATTTCCTATTTACCTTCCATTGCTGCACCAAAAGATATTTAATTTTTGATGAGAAAGTCTTTGAACAAGACTTTTCATCATTTTGAAAAATGACTGTACTGTTTTCTCTTCTGTACCTTTTGGAATATATATTCCTAGAAAATTTATTAAGCTTTTCTGATCATAGGTCTGCCTACCTGTTGCCCCTACTGCAGAGTCAGAAATATCAAACAGCTCACACAGCCACAAGACCTCTAATTGGTAGAGGCTATAATTTCCACTTTTAGGAGGCTACAGACATACTGAAGATGCACTATCGCTCTTGCTGGCCAAGTGCTATGTTAAAATTCCTTTGAAGCCATTCAGCTCAGTCTTCTCTGGGAAGTCTTGAAAATATTGTAAGCACTTAGAGTTTGCACTTTCCCTTCACCTCTCCCTTAATATAAGACTTAGCACAACCTCCTCCCATCCAGGCACACATGCGTGCACATACAGGTTCTCATGCAAACTTTACAGCCATATATCTGTTACTGTAGCTTTGTCACCTTGCTCAGTTTGAGCACATTAATTCAGGAATAATGAGATACTGTGAACAAGAGCTTCATACATAGAATTGCAGATTTCTGGTGATGATATTAAAATATCAGCAAAGCCCACTTCTCCCTGTTCTGCCACAGACTTTATTGTGACCCTGGTCAAGCCAGCAGTTTGGTTCTCCCAATAAAACATCCTTTACAAAGGTATGAGAAGAATAAATTCACCACTGATTGGCTGATGCTTGGGTGTTGTGCAGGCAGGGAAGCACAAACCTACTAATATAGAGCCTTTCTCTGAAACAGAAATTCTGCTGATTTTCTTCCTTGACAGGATCTTTCCTAGAATGTGGTTAGACAATCAAGCAGAGTTTTTTGGATGTTGACTTCAAATTATTTGAACTTTTATTTTTTCCTATCTCAATTATTCTCTGACTAATATTATGGGGGAAACAGCATAATTCTTCTAATTTTTTTTAATCTGAAAATTGAACTTTTGGAAGATACAAAAAGCACATTGGAAGTGGTCTCTAACTCTGTAACCACTCTGAATGCAAACTTCCTATAGTCCATGGCATCCAAGGCCAGTTACTTGATTGTATCTCTTTGAAGAAATTTGGCTATTATTTAGAGAAAGAATAGCAAGTTTTCCCCTTCCTTAAAACAAAAACAACTTCATTTGTAAATGGTCCTTAGGACATCAAGATACTGAGGAGAACATCTTTGGGTTTTTCTGAACCAGCAAAAAGTTAAAATTATCTATTTTACCAAAAAAATTGTTCTTCACACACACTAGAGAAGATATTCTACTTCTACTTCAAAATAATACCGGTGCATTCATTAGAAAGGCATTACAACATCAATATTCAAAGGCTTTCTAGACTATGATAGTGTACCTAGTTCAGCATTATCAGAGCACCACCAGATGTAATGCATAGTAATCTTATTACGCATTGACAGCTTACACCCTAATGCCTCTGATGGAGCTGTTATGATGTATTGTGTCATATCCTAATAGGGATACAGTGCTAAAAACAGCTGTATCTTGACAAGCTCCACACAAACTAGGTCTGAAGGATCTATGATTCTGCATGCTGACATTGTATATAAGCTTAAAAAGTTTATATGAAATGAAAAATTAAGTGCTCGGGAGAGGTCCATTTTAGTAATAATAATAGTTTGCTCTTATCTAGACTATTCTGTGTGAAGATCTTGAAAGACTTTGATTAATTGAACCTTACCAATACCTCTGTGAGCTAGGAAATGTTTTAATATCCACCACCTCACACTGAGACACAGATATGTTCTGTGACTTGTCAAGGTCACCCTGCAAGTCTGTGACAGGGAACTCGGTGTTCTTGTTTCAGCTCTAAGCCTTAGGCACAGAGTTCATCTTCTGCTATTGTTTAGAAATATTAACAAACTTGAATTGCACCCAGTTATCATGTCATTCAAAGATCATTTAGTAATGCAAATTCATACTAATTCTAGTGCTTATTCTTCAGCACTGGTAGAGGATAAAACTGATGCCTTTGCCCTTGCCTTTTCTTGATTCCATTCATTAAACTTAGACTGCTGATATTATTTGCATATAATTTTTTGAATTTAATTTTGAGTCAGGGTGAGTGCAAAAGAGAGATTTTGTATTCTCTTGCAGGTTGGTTCAGAGGTGTCACAAGACTGTGCTTTTACATAATTTAATGCAGTCAGTGTGACTGTAGAAAGAGCTGCAGGACCATAAAATATAAAAATAGAGAGACAGTTCAGGTGCAGAGTAAAATGAGATTCTGCTTTTCCCATGGGGACTTGAAGTTTTGAGCCTTTAAGCTTAAAAAAAAAAAAAAA
>VYXH01003495.1:20806-115381 GCA_013397275.1 Burhinus bistriatus
ATTAAGTACCTCAGCCTTCTCCTCATTCTTGTTGACAATCTTCCCCTCCGCATGCAATAAGGGGTGGAGATTCTCCCTGGCTCTCTTTTTGTTGTTAATGGATTTGTAAAAGCCTTTTTTGTTCTCTCTTACGACAGTGGCCAGATTAAGTTCTAGCTGTTCTTTCGCCTTTCTGATGTTTTTTCTGCATGACCTAACTAGATCCTTATACTCTTCTTGTGTTGCCTGCTCCTTCTTCCAAAGGTGGTAAACTCTCCTTTTTTCCCTAAATCCCAGCAAGAGCTCCCTCTTTAGCCAAGACAGTTGTCTTCCCCGTCGGTTCATCTTACGACACATGGGGACGGCCTGCTCCTGTGCCTCTAAGACTTCTGTCTTCCTGGACCCCTTTGCCCTTCAGAACTGTCTCCCAAGGGACTTTCTTAACAAGTGTCCTGAAAAGGTTGAAGTCTGCCTTCCAGAGTTATGTCATAGAAAGAAAGCAGATGACTCGTGGCAGTCAGAAATTTTTCTTTCTGCAAAATATTTGAATATCATTTCAAGTAGAGCCATATGCACCAGAAAATGCTTATAAGCATTTAAGTTTTTCTAACTTGCTGTATGGTATCACTTCTAGTAGCCTCAACATTTCCAGTCGTTGGTCTTTCTGATATAAGCAGTTCTTACAGATTCAGATGATGTCTGAGGAAGACGAAGGGCAGCTCTGCTTCTCAAAGGGTGTAAAGTTCCACCTTTCATAATATTTCTTAAGAAGTTTGTTCTTAAAAGATAAGCAGAGATATTTTATTAGTACACTGGTATTAATTAACGGTAGCACATTAAAAGAAACCTTGGCATCATCACTCCTTAACTGAAAAGACAGAAATAACACTACCTCTATAACAGTCCATTAATTCACATCTGCACAAATAACTGGCTGGGATGAAATACTGAGGTAATATTTTGTATAGCTCTATTAAACTCCCTTCTCAAAGTGCGGGTTAACTCTTTGCTGGAGCAGAGAGCACTCTTGTCTTTTCTGAGACATTAAACGTAACAAGACTTTGTTCAGCAACTTAAACCCTGAAATTAGTTACTAACTACATTTCACACACCAAAGTGCAAGTTCTATACTAAAAAAGTCATAAAACATTCTAAATAGTGCCTGGAATACTGTCAGAAAGCTTGAACAAAGGTATTAAATATACTGATAATTCCTCCTCAGTTTTCACACTGCTATACATATATTTCCAAGTGCGGTTTTTACATAACACCTTCATGTTTAGTCTTCAGCAAACATATCAATACATTTGCCTTTGAATTCTATTCAAAGACAATTTCACGTCCTTTGTAGTACACTTAGATTTGAGAAAACTGCAGCATCTGTTCTTTCTGAAGACTTAGATATGAACTCTGCAAACAAGACAAACTTGAGATCTTTGCCCCTAACAGTCTTCAAATACACAGGCCCCATCGCAATAGAGTATAGACGAGGTTTTTAGCCAGATATGAATATCATTGCCTTTATAGAAAATGGTACAGACATAGTTTCAGCATATAAAATAGTCACCCCTGGAATTCTCTAAGACTATCACTCTGTATGTCACTTTTCCTCACTAGCCCATTTAAATAAAAAAAAGACTATCTAAAAGCTTACTGCAGTGACTTCTCAGTCTTCCTACTTTCCATATCTGAGACAAAAATGACAGCTTGAAGTTAATTAGTAGGTCTGTTAAGCTCTTCAGCATCTGGAAGTAGTGGAAGCTTCCCCCCTGACCTGCCAATTGAGTCCGTAAAATGTACTGAGAAAAGTTTCCCTGACAAACAAAGTTGAAATAACACACAAAGCTGAGGAACAAGTGTGGAAGAACTCATTAATAGATGGGACTCAGCTCTTGCTCATGTCTTTCAGACATCCTTGACCTCAACTCCAGCATTTGAACTAGTCCCAACTTGAACTCTTACCCTTTGATTTCTCAGATTGTGAGAACTATAATCTGAGCAATTTTTCAATACACTGCACGTAAATTGCAACAATGAAAAATGTGTTTGTACATGGAACAAATTATATCACATATCATGCAAACCACAAATAGGGGAGGTACATTAAACAAAGATGGATCCCACTTGAATGGGAGGACCCTGGTGCAATGTGTTGATGCTACCAAGGTGGAATCAGCTTTATTTAATTTGTCTTTGTGAATGAGAAGGAAAGAAGTCACATTTGGAGAATGGGAAATAGAGAAAGTAAAATAAAATTAGTTAGTCCCGGGTTTAGAACAGTGTTACAGTAATTTAAGCAGAATTCCCGTAAAAACAAAGATAAAACAGAGCAGGAGAACAGAACAGAAAGAAATTGAATTTGTTTTCTGCCTGAGAATAATGAGGAAAATAGAAACTGATTTCACAGGGTACAAAAACAGTATCTATGGTTCAGAGGAGAAACTAGAGGGACAGGGAATGTCCTGGAACATACAATGGCCATTTTGGTGCAAAAAAAAAGCACCCATCCAACCCAGAACCTTGTCAGCAACAACAACCATAGATAGATGCAAAAGGAAGCAAAACAACATGATGAATTATACTTTCCCAGCTATTTTCAGCTCAGGGCATTTCATGATTCTAATGTGATTTGTCTATTTAATGACACTCAATGCATCTCTCCTTCAATTACTTGTTCAGTCTCTCCTGTGACACGCATAAAAGTTCTGTATCCCCAACATCTTTTGGAAAGGAATTCCATAGTGCTGTTTGCTTTTGCTTGTTGTGATCCTGTCCCCTACCAGCTTCATTCTATGGTCCTTTTTTCTTAAATTGGAAGAGATGGAGATGCAGAAGGTTAGAGACCTTAAAATTTGCGTCTCTTCTACTCTGCTTTTTTCACCAACCTTAAAAAATAGCTGCTATAGAAAGTGCACAAATTAACCACAGAACTGAGAAGTTTGCACAACATTAATATTTATTCTATAGGTGGGAAAAAAACAATGTCAGATTTGGACCCCGGTGTGGTATAAGTAGCGTATGTCCTGTACAGTTCTAACAATGTGGTTATACACCTAAGTCCTACTACGTTTACAGGTAGCTGTAAGCTGATAAAAAGGCAACCGAGAAAGTGGCCAGCACTTTTCACCACCACAACTACCAGTTAGAGGTCAACAAATAGTAATATAGAAAAGGGTGTTAGGTGATCATCTTCACCATTTTCAGTGACAGTGTAAAATTAATTTATAAATTAATATCTTTTTAAAGTTAAAAGGTAGGAAGAAATTGTCTGGGCCTGAAAGATAATGGTATTTGCTCAGAATAAATAGGGCAGGCAGAGAACGGAGAGATGATATTCACCATTATCATCATCATTGTTATTATTACTACACCATCCCACCCATAATTCAGTCTGAAAGTGTCCTTGATAAAGCAGCTGTGGCCTGAAGGATAAACAACAGTACAAGTAGTCACCATCAGGGAAAGAAGAAACTCAACAAACAAAGCCTCATGATTTGCTATCAAGGTTGTCTTGTTTTCAGATGACCTCCCTTTTTCTGAATTCCCCTTGGTAAAGGTTATTTGCAAATGCTTAGTAAACGCAGCTTCTTAACATTCTCTCTGTGCCTTGTCATTGTAACATGAAACAAATATATAAACCTTCAAGCTGATTGTTTTATTTCATCTTTTTCCAGATTTCATGGTGATATCACAAAAACTTGACACTCTTCTTGAACTCTTCACCTCAGAATCTGACATGTGCTGTATTTCATATATCCCCTTGGGATTCATGTCCTCTAGTTAATCTTCAGCATACAAGAAAGCTAAGTGGAAGAAGCCTTTTCAGCTAAGAAACCTTTCTGAAGTCAAAACTTGATGGTTTCTACCTTTCTTAGTTTATATACATTAACGTTTCTTTTCTGTAGCTCATTCCAGTTATGATATTCATTACGCTATTGGTCTGATCACTAATTTAGTATGCTTTACACAGTACCCTACCTGATGGTTCTTTACAAAAATCAGTCCAATTACAAATATTCAGTAATAGTTGAAGTTCAGCCATAAAAAATGTGAGCAATGTTGCTGTGAAAAATACTATAAATGGCACACAACAAAAAAGTCAACAGGTGATTAAACCTGAAAGACGTTGTATGATAAAGTGACAGCCCCTACTGGGTAGAGATGGTCAAGACTGACCCAAACAGAGCAAGGTAAAAAGCATGGGATGTTCCTGGATAGAAAACTCCAGGTAGAATCAGCACAAGAATGCAACAGAATATCTCTAAAAATGGAAATAAACAATGGAAATTTCAAAAACCTGTTTAATACAACACACCAACAAATATTTTTGAGATGTATGTTGTGCTTCTTCTATATTCATCCTGCTCTTATTTTGCTTTTTTTGCTAAAATAAAGGAAAATGGAGGCAAAGAAAGAGTTCTACATCTTAGACATTCTATATGGACTACTGCGTTCACTGGACATTCTTCAAAAAGGTTTTAAAGGAAGTTCATGCTATAATTACCTACATTTCCACTGTAAGGTAAGATTTCTGCTGTACAAAACTTTCTCCCTGTTATGAATCAAATGCTTTGCTTGCATTGCCTCCTTTGTACATTTGATCAACGAATGTAAGACTTTATTAAACCTTAAAGAGCTTGAGATAATACAGAAGGAGTTTATTTTTCTAGGCATGGTTTGCATTATAACTACCTGCAGTTCATTGTAGACCTCAAGAGTTTTATTTGCCAGGAAAAGAAAGGAATACACTTATCTTTAATATATGATCATTAAATAAACATCTTTCATGCAAGAGATTTGTTATATTAAAGAGTATTAAAATTATATCAGCCAGCTCTTTTACTTTGAAAGGCTGCATACAAGTGAGGAAATACAGTAATACTGATGTAGAAAGGTATAAATAATAAGAAAAGCTTCTCACTCTCTCTCCAAAGAAAAACTCCATTATTTTACTCGCAATCCTGCCAGTACTCCTTGACAGATAAAATTATTCCTAACCATAGTTAACTTTGCGTAGGATTTTTTAAGTTTCTACCATGGGTATGCAACTCCATCTAGTTTTCCATGAGACCTGAATATCAACCTCTTTTCTACCCTAGATCAATCAGGGAGCCCCAGATGGCCAATTTTTCCAGTGATGTTCCCATTGTTAATGAAAGGAAGACATGTTACCGAGCTTCTCTAACCACTAGTAGCAAGCAGATGCATGAACCAGATTTGTTAGCCATCAAATCTGTGGTTTACTAAGGACTGTAAAAGTTTGCCTTGGGTCCAACAATGCTTAAATTTTGCAAAAATGCAAAGTATTTCTCTTGGACCTTCAGACGAAATCTTCCAGAAAAGTGTGTCAAATGGATGATTGAGGTTTAGGACTATTAATTCAAAGCAAACTGGACACACTGGTTAACTGTACTCTCCAGTTACACCACACCATGCCCTACCCATCCTTGACCAGTCTAACTCTTCCCATGCAGAAATGGGAAAGCAATAATCACCTGGGATAGTCTGTTATGTCAGTGAAGACAGGCAGGGAGGGACTTCTGTATAAAACTTTTCTCCCAAAATAGCAAGAAACTAAGGCAAGCACACAAAGAAGCAACCTCAGAAAAGTAAGTGGCATTGTTAATAGCCCCAGAGTGAAAACATGGAAAGCACCAGTCCAAGTCCCCCACACCAGATCTAGCAACAGACTGGTATGTACTGTTTTTTTAAATCTTTTTAGGTGTTCCTAAGGCTCTTGATCACCATTAATGGAGCATCTGTCCTACATCAATATTATCTGCAATTATTACTGAAAAAGTATTACCCTAGGTCCAATGCTGGGAAATATCTGAAGAGCCAGGGTTCACCTGTGTTCAAAAGAATGTCTTAAGGGCCATATACTTTTCTGAAGCTCAGATAAGGTACTGCTTCTGGTTTTGTGGCTTTTTTTAAAGACTTCAGAAAAAGTGAAATCATGTGAGTTGCATGAAATCTGTTGTACACAATTCTCACAGTTTTCATAAACAAGAACAAGCAAGTTTTAGTTTATACTCTGCTCTGGCATAAAATTCATTTTCATGCACAGTTTCTCCCTTTGCACCAGTTTTGTTCCATGGAAGCCGTGGGCTCTACTGGTTTCAGCTGAGCAACTCTGGATTACCCAGACGGAGAAGCAGGTTTTCCAACAGCTCCATAAATCTCAGACGCTCCCTTGAAACTGCTGCCAACAGGTGGTAAACTGCTACCATTCACTGCGAACAATTTTGCAGCATGGGCATCAAGATGCTACAGTAACGGATGGTGCAAAACAAATGGACTTGTGAAGTTCCTGGGATCACATACTAGGTTCATTCAGGCCATGAAGCAGCCATCAGATGGCAACAATTTTGCCACCACTAGTACAGAACATAATGGAATATGTGTCCTCGAGCCGAAAAGCTCCATATCTCATTAACTATCCCCTGAGTCATGCCTGTCACCACTAGCTTTAAGTTTTAATTTCCTTGCTTTCACTGGTTGTCAAGGCTATTTGACTGTATCTCTTTTGTGTTTAGTCAGTGGTACCAATGCTTTTGATGAGATTATGTTGCTAACCTGGTGCTCCAGGAAGTCACAAACATAAAATTGTTTATACAGGAACAAATTAAGTACAGCTCTTCACTTTGAGATAGAAAAACAACTAGTCCTATGAAACATAACATCTTTAGCAAAAATGCTTTGGAGAGTTAGATTATCAAATGTAACAGTTCAGTGGTTCAATTCATACCTGACAGGCTTCAAAGAATATATATGCAAATTGATCTCCCAGCTGCAAGGGTAATTAACATGGCCTGCTGCAGGGGGCTGTTCTTCCACCCATTCTGTTTCATTATTATTTTAGTGACTTTATATTTTTCTCAACCCACTGTCTTTTGGTATGGAAATAAATTTAACTTCCTGCTTTATGTAAACTTCATTACACTACAATCAGCAGGCAATCTAGCTTGCTGAAAATGCTAACACTTGAAAACCAATACAGCCTGACATAAAGCTTAGCACTCTACAAACACTTTTGTTGTTGATATTATTGTGTGTATTTTCCTGGGTTTGCCCAATACACTTCTTGTACTGTTTTAAGGGACTACAGTAAGCCTGATTCTTCCCTCATACTTAAACCAGTTTAACAACATTGAGACAGAGCTAGCAAAGGATCAGAGGAGACAAAGAATCTTGGAACATGCCATTTAATCCATTTTTTGCTAGGGTATTTAAATCATATTTGCACTCAAGCCAGTGGACTTTTTTTTTTTTTTGCCAAAGCAGGAAGGATACAGCCCTAAGTGTACAGCATTTCATGCAGTATTGGACCCATTGGCTGTATACTGGGTCATGAACTGAAGTATGTGGTTCTGTTTCCACCGAGAGATGTGCCCTGTGTATTACATACTGTAAAATGTTCCCCATATGGTTATGAGGGAACACCAAAACTATTTTCCCATTATATAGTAAGAGTGCAACTTACAGGGAAGCAATGACGTTACATATGCCTGGGAAAACTATAGACATAAAAACATTACTGCATTTGGATACCTTTCATAACCAGAAACTTCTGTATGAAGCCATTTCTACAAATTATAAAGCAAAATCATATGTTAAATCATTTTAAGCAAATGTTTATGAGTGGATATAAAGTAACAGGTATATCTATAATACATAAGTGGCTAAACTTTCCTTTACAGAGGGTCACTGAAGTCAATTGATTTACTACAGGGATAAATGTAATCCAGCCCACTGCATGTTTCCATGTTATATATTTTTATATCAAAGTTTGATATTGCTTTTTTCCACAAAAACCTTTACAAGCTCCAAACAAAATATGATACAGTGTGTCTGTGAATGTGTGCATGTGCATAACCACACATCCATATTAAATAATGTTGGGAAAATCCTATCAGTGGTTGAACTATTTTGTTAAGCATTCAGGCGGTTTCCTCATCAAATCAATGACAGCTACAAATGCAGAAAAAATCCAGTCTGTATGTTACTAGATTTAGGCCAGTGCCCTGGAGGGTCAGGTCATGCCCTGTATTTATCCTCATCTGATGCTAGAGCGCTAAACAACTAGAGGAGCTCTTCTGCTGCCTACTCACTATTGCATACCCAATACTTAACCGAGGTTAATTGAATGTATGCTAAAAGGACTCTGGTGGGAGTGGGAACAGAATCTCTACTGCATGGGTGGATAAGGCCAGTCCTGACCCTGGATATCAACCCCATGTCTTTCCAGAAAGTAAGTAAATGGACTATGAGAGGAAAAAAGAAAAATATGACACAGAGAGAGAGAACTAGCTGTTTGAATCCATTTTATGTTTATGAAGATATATCGTTTTAAGCATTAACAGATGGGCTTTTTCAGTGGTGCCTTATAGAATTAGGTGCCTATTTCACTTTCAATTTTATTGCTGGTTGAGAGTTTATCTTTCTTAGCCTCCTTAGAATAAGCCAACCTGCATTTTGGTCTGAAAAAGAGACTTCGTAAATTACATGTTGCCAGTATGGCAAATTGCACCTTTATGAGGCAATTTCTGGCAGATTAGCTGATGTGCATCACCACAGCTTCACATTCAAGTGATTTGGACGTGGCCCATAATGAATAAGACATTCCCAGCAACAGAACACTGATTTTGCATTATTATAAACCAGGGGTTGACAGCAGAATACCGATTTTGCATTATTATAAACTGGGGACTGAAAGTTACTGCTATCTGGCAAGTGTTCAGCAATCATTTGTTGGCAGTCTCAGCTGAAAGGCCAAGGACGGGGAGAGCAGGGAGCCTGAACATATCTTTCTGTGAGAGAGTCTCTCAGGTCAGTGTTGAGAAGTACTTCAGTGCCCAGGGAAGGGGCTGAGAGTTAAGTTTGCCATTGCCACTCATGCTCTGTGAAAGAACAGTTTGAACTTTCAGAGCAGACAAACCTCCACATTCCACATCCCACAAAACTCAGGCTTTAAAATAATTACAGAGAAAATGGCAGACCTGTAACACAAGCCCGAAATGCTGACAGGATGAGAGTACAGTCACAAGCAGGGGCTGATTTTTTCACCTCTTTCCAGTTTTGCTATAGAGCTGAAAAGGATGAAGTGGCCAACAAAAATTCTGCTCCTGTAATTTTCCACTGCATCTGCAAAAAGGCTCTTTAAATGCCACTTGACCTTGAATGGAAAAATAATCTGTCCTTTATCAGTCATGTCTTTTCATGGCCTGGCTTACAGCATCAAATTTACATCCTGCCTTACTGCGGAGCTTCTTGTAATAATGAATTCAAGCAAGTACCTGTGCTCCAGAAATGCATTCCTCTTCACTGTGTAAAAAGAGGAGTGCAGATGCCTTTTGTCTGCCACTTGCTGTTTGACTCTGACCTATGGGCACCACGACCATATACTAGCGCTGGCTCAGAAACACCCCTCCGCCTCTACTCAAGTCCTGGGCATTTTACAGGAAAGTAGTGCTCAAGCTTTTGAAAACTAAAGACCTCAAGTCATTCTTATGTAATAACAAACATTTCTCCTTTGTTACCTTGCAGGTCTTTTTCTCCATCCCCTCTTTTTATTATTCTTTCTTACTAAACTTAGTGAGATTGCTCATGTGAACAAATGTACCCACCTGAATAAAAGCTGGTAAAGGCAAGCATTTAGATTATACAGCTGTGGATTCAGTGGAGTTCTTCCCTTTGTACTGCATAGTGCTTTGTGCTAGTTCAGGTGCGGGGTGACAGCAAGGCTGGGGTATGTGGCAGGGGTTGCCTGCCTCTGCAAGACTGCAGGGCAGGCAACGGAGTGGGATATGGCACATAGGCACAGCCTTGACTCCTGCTTAGCATGAGGCAAACAAGTAAAAGGAAAATTTAGCTGGGGGGAAGGAAATCTCCCCTAACCTTTCCCACCCACTCACATTCACATAGGAGCATGTGTTTTTCTGGGCAGAGGCAGTGGTTGTGTGCTTGAGAGAGGCTGGCATCTGCTGGGCCTGTTTCTGATTCTTTTGGAGCATGCCCTGAGACAAACTGCTGCAACAGGAGGTAAATCCAAGAAAGAGTAGGATAGCATGGATAAAATGACATCTCTTCACAAGTTAATTAATGTACAGCTAAATAATGATGCATTCAGTTAGAAGTGCAAGTACAAGAACTTTACTTCCCTGTCTGTTTTCACAGAATTCAACACGCTGATTATGCAGCCTGGAATAAAGACATTTGTCTGACAAAAACTAACTCAGGGATGTTCAAGGGTCCTGATAGAACCTATTAACAAATTTGAGAAATTATGGAGCTGTGGAAAAAAACACTGCCTTTCTACATCCCCATCAGCAGTAGTTTAAATGAAAATGTCCCAGGAAGGTTGAGGGTCTTTGTAATTCTTTCACTCCTTTTCAAAAGACCTTCCAAGCACCATGCAGGGTGCTGCTCCCTATGGAACAGTGAATGTGCAAAATTGATGAGAGATGTCCTATGTCCTCTTTGCAGTATATAACCTATAAGTAACACTGCTGCAGAGCAGAAGATGCTGGGCTTTTTCTTTGCAAGAATTGCTATTCTGAGGTTCTTTTTGTCTAGTCATGAAGGCAGGAGGAAGAAATGTCCTTGACGTCTACGAGGGGCCACCTAACTGCAGACCTGAAGAAAAACCTCTGATTATACGCCCTTCCTCTCACGTTGGATCAGTGTCAGCAGCAAGAGTAGCAAACTGTGCTGTGCCCAGCATGTGCAGAATGGAGACAAATATATTAGAGAAATTGTGATTTACTGAGGGAGAAAAACTGATGCACTCCACCGTCTTATTTTGATCCAGAGTCTCAGGAGCTAGTAAAGATATCAAGACGTTACAGCCACATCCCTATTGTGCTCCTGAACTGACTTCTGGAAGGAATCCTTCTGTAGTAAGGAGGCCACTGCCAGGGTTCTCCCAACTAATATGGTCAATAACCATTTCACTGCAGGTAAACCATTAAACTGCACATCCCCTTCTACAGAGGTTTCTGGTAAAGAGAAATGGACCTCCTTAGCAGGAATTAAAGCATCATTTTGTCTCCTTGCAGTCCCCATTTTGACCTCCTCCTCAAGCAGAAAGTTTATTTATCCCTTATCAAAGATACATTTTTAAGCAGATATTTAGCTTCATCTACTGTGCCATGAAGTACATCTAGGTATGCTTGAGTGCCCCAATGAACCAGCACCCTTATGGCCGATATAAAGCTCAAGAGAATTTCTCGTAATGCTCTTGCTGACTTGGAAGGTATCAGGTGCAGACCATTGTAGCTCAGTATTTCACTGACTCATTTCACATGTTTTCAATGAAAATGTTCTCAGCAACAGCCAGCACCTGGACACTTACAGGTTAGTCTGTTTGTCTGTAATGTAGGAATGTGTCTTAAGTAACACTATCAAGTTGCCAAGTGGGGAAAAAAAAAAAAAGCACAAGCATTTGAACTGCACACACAGTCACTGTATTAATTTTTTTTTAAATTAAAAAGGAGCATATGTTTAACTCAGAAATGTGTTGGGCATTTAATTAGTTTCATCAAATAGATGAATCTTCCCCTGGAAAGTGACGCAGGATGATGCTTCTGAATCTCGTTTGTCTAAACATGGAACAAAGTGCCAAGGAAACCTATTACTGCTCTTGTGGCTCAGTATTTCCTCTGGGCACCTCAAAAATTCCTGCAACTCTAGCAAGGTGCTGCTGATCTTGCCACCAGGCCAGTGCCAGCAAAGGAGCCAAGCAGGGATGTCACAGATACAGGGTCCTCCACAGGGTGGACTGGTAATCCAACACAGCCACCAAGCTTCAATTGTTTTGGGCACCCTTCACCCAAATGTTTGCATGGGCTGATAAAAAATATGAAAGGATCTTGATATCATTAAAAATATTTTAGACCTTATAGCACATAGTCACATGTGCTGGGAGTAGTAAGTGAGGGAGTTCGCAGTTACCAGCAGTATCATGTCAGCTGGTTCAAAACCCTGGCAACACTCTCATTAGAGTCCTCCCCCTCTCCAGTGAAGGTCCTCTTCACTGTCAAGCATACACACAGAGCACAAGGTGGTATTATGGACAAGTATGGATTAAACAGACCTATAAAAGCATTCTTAATCCCTGGTATGTAGAGCAGCCAGTGTCACACTAAAAAAAGTAGACACCTTTGGCCTTTCTCAGATCACCTGTCCCCAGCTGTTGGCATGATGGTAGCTGGGTATCACCTGATGGTAGGCATCAGAGCAGATGCTGTACCCCTGCAGCAGGTGAGTTCATTCAGTGTTTTCTGGGCTCCCTGGTGAATTCGGTATGGTCACAGTTCCCACAGTAACTACTGCAAGCTGTGTCACCTGCCTAGGAACAAAGCCTTGAAGAATCTCCACTTTTCTAAAACCACAAAGTTAGGGTTTCTTTGGGCGTTAGCCTTCTCCCTGCAAAGTATAGATAAGAAAGCTGAGCTGCAAAATGACTGAAACAACAAAAACCAAGAAAAACAGCCAAGTGATAACAAGAGTTCTGGATATCCCATAAAAGGAAAGACATTTGCAGGGCTGGGTCAAGAGAATAGCTTGGAAAAGCTCTGGTGAGAGGGAAAGGGAGAAGGAGAAGGCGAGAGCGTGTTAGTAATCAGAGTAGGACAATTAGTCTACTAAACTATCATTTATTTGCTTTACTTGCTGTAGCAGTTTCCTGGATAGGAGGTTAAGAGCATGAAAGTATAGCAGTTGTGGCATCATTTTCAGGACAATTCCTGGGAAGCTGACTGAAACACCTATGGCCAAGCAATGTTAGGGGACACAAAAGCATCCTCTTACAGGCAAGGTGTCAGACTTAGGGTCCTGATTGCTTGTGATCATTGAACAGACCCTTACATTTCTCAGGTAGCTCAGGGCTAATTCCAGACTCCTGGCTGAAACAATAAGAAGTCATTGCATTCCGCTTATCAGGTATTCCCTATCAAGTTCAAGTATGCACACTATTTCTTCTGTACTTTCGACTTTTTGTCTAGAGGTGTCTGCAGTCTGGTGATGGGGCTTTGTAAAACTCACTGATTCCAGGTTATCCTTGTTTGAGGACCACGACACAAGTATAGTTTTTAATCCCCAAGCTTTTGCATGAAGGATTAGATACACCAGGTCCTGTAAATACACACACTGTGACATAGAAAAATACCACAAAAAAACCTCTAAACCATGTGATCATTTAAACTTTGGATGGGTGCTTTTACTTTTCAAATTCAGTACCTGAACTCTTCAAAAGAAAGGTCATATTGACATCTTCCATAGTCTTTCTTTTTTACCTCTATTTCTCTTTCCTACACCAGGTTTTCTACCTCAGCACCTCATTCGTCTGTCTCTGCTTGTTCACTTAAAGAAATCTAGAGTCAGTAGTTCAAGCACAGTGCTCTCACCAAGACCCAGTTCCAGGTGACTTACAGCTATAGGGCCAAAGTCAGAAAGGCTGACTTAGGTTAACAGCGCTACTGGCAGCACCTCGCATCCCAGGTTAACCACCTCCAGTCTGCTGCTTGAGCTCATGCTTTTTTCTGCTTCAGTCAAAATGACATGTGTTACTTCAGATAGTGCAAATACTGGTTCTTCAGTAACCTCGCTCCTTTTCACTGAGGCGGGTGAATTCAGCTGGCTGATCAATGGGTAGTTTCTTTTGGGAGGGGAAAGGGCTGGAGGTGATAACTTCTTGATTCAACATAACTAGAGAAGGATATGGACCATGAAAATACCACTGATACATTTGGTGACAAAATCTAAAGTTCAAATAAGCAAAAATTTTCCCCTTTCTTGGAAACATCTACTTTATCTAAGTGCTTAAGCAGCAGGTAAGTGCATCTATATCTATGCATATTTGTATAAATGGCTTTTTGAATGACAATGTTATGAGACGTTGAGAGCAAAAGCGTTATTATATACATCTATGTTTTCTATATGTCTCAATTATTCAGTTCAGTTTCTATTAATATTTTTACAGCATCTGGCTTTTGGGATTTTCACATTACATACATGCATATACACACATTTAAAGATAATTGAATGTTCTGATTAATACAGGGGTTCTCTTTCTGAAGAGGAAAATTTTTAAACACTTTTATTTCAAGATTTTCTTTTTAAAAAATTTTGGAAGGATTAAATTAGAAGACTCTTTTTCCCCCAAATTTTCTTCAAGGTGTAACTAGGTTTTCAAACCAGTTCCACTAGAGACACAGAATACTAGCCTTATCTTACTGTTATTACTATAAAAAATTGCAGCTACTTCTAGAAATCACAGGGAAGCATTAATAGCTTCTGTCATGGTTCCATTTTGTCACCAATCCATGCCATTTTGCAGAAGCAGGAAGTGGTGAGCTCAATGTTAAAGGTTCTCTGGTTTTCGAGAACAGGTACTCCTCCTTAAACCCCTTAAAAAAATGTTGCACAAAGTTGTGCCTTCCCATGCAGTCCTTCCCATGGAATGTCTTTCCAGACCCACAACAGTCGCCAGGAGACTCTCCTCACAGTTAATTTACCCCTGTAAATTCTTTGCTGGGAGGATCTTGCACACATCCCTGAGGCTCCTGTGCTAGCAAATAGTATCAGCTGCAGAACTAGTAAATGCAGACAGTGTTCATGGATGTGGAACCTAGACCCCAAGACGCAAAATCTTGATTTACCTGGGAGACCTAAGTTTAGAAATAACACCTGCTTACAAGAGAGACCCACCAGCTACGTGCATAAACGATATCTGACAACATAATGGACTCACAGGTGAGAGGAGGAGTACTTTCAGGACCTGCAATTTAGCCAATACCAATTCCTACTACTGTTTCCCAATTAGCCAAAAGAGGGGGCTAGTTCATTCCTTTTTTTCATGTTTTTCAAAAACATGTTTCTATTTCCTGACCTTGGGTTATTGGAATATTCCTGGCGGAAAATGAGGTGGAATCTTCTCCAGCGGCACCTTTATTACCAGCAGATTGACTCACAGTGAGGATCTTTGCTTTCCATTTTGTTCGCAACACGTCCATCTGCATGACTGTACTTCATATTAAAAGGCCTCCACCTAGCCACAGTACCTTGCAACTTTTTTGGACCATTTCATGGCGTCAAATTAACTGCGGTGAGGAAAGAAGACCTGTTGGACAGTGCATTTTGAGCTATCAGAACATGCATTAAACTGTTCTTTGCCTATAGCCCAGCAAAGAACCAGGAAAAGAAAGTTGTTATGCAAGTTTCAGCATTAAGTATCTTTGACTTATTGCTGTGATTATACTAATTGCTCATCTTCCTAGTGGGAGGTTGCAGGAAGCTGTTTTGAAGTAATCAAGCTGAGATGCGGTCTTCTATTTATAAGAGGCCTGGAAATCTTACTCTCCCAAAAAGAGTACCTAATTGAATCTCTAAAAAACAGCAGATACGATTTCTCTTTCCTCCCTCAGAATCTCACACGAGTTTATGATTCAGTTCTTCCTCACTGTGAATGTCTGTGAACTTTAAATGATGTTGCCCAAGAGTACTGCAGACAGCATTTGCTCTCCTGTTTGCCCAGGCTTTGAACGCCCAGCAAAACCTCTTCAGCTTTGTATTAACTCCAGGATCATCTCACAGAGATATATGGTGCCATATGAACGTACATATTACCCAACTCCTAGGCAGCTTAAATACAAAAATAATAATGTTTCATCTTTGCATGAAAGATTTTGGCCCAAAGCAGTTTAATGTTGTGATATATGCATACAGCACCAGTGAAAAGGAGTAAGTCCTGGCTGCCATGCAATTGTAGCCCCAAGGAAACTCTCCACCTGGTGGGGAGAGGTAATTTAGGTCAAAAACACTTTGATCTATGCGGCTCACAATAAAGACCACTGAACATTTTTTTCTCCATACAAGACCTTTTAAAGTAAAAAAAAGGCCAAAAGTCAACGTATTTACCTCAGACAAATGAGGACAGAGCCCAGTACCAGCAGAATTTGAACCAGTTTTTCTAACTAATTTTTTGAGAGCCGGTGTGTGGTAAAGCAGGGGCAGCCTTCCTCAGAACAACAAGATCATTCTGCTGAGTTAAGGTTAAATTTCGTCTTAGATCACTGGCAGGATTTTGCTGTTGTAGATGTTGTTCTGTTTTTTTTCCCTAGTTAGTGACTACAGTTTCTTGGTAAAACTGGGCACGTATTCTTAATAAGTTGTTCCAGGAAAGCCAAAATGACTTGATAGCAAAGGTTATATTTTGCCCAATACTTTCAACCAAAGAAAAAGAAAATTGAAAGTCTAAGTGAACTGTTCTGACATTTCTGAAGCTCTTCATTTACAGGCACATGCAATAAACACAAAGGAAATAAAGAGCTAAATCCACACTGGTAGTGAAGGAAGCAGCAGAAGTGACATTTTTTTTCCACAGTAGACTCACTACTAGGGATTTTATGGAAGCTGAACAAAACTCAGGTTAAAATCCTTCCTCAGCACAAGGGGATTTAAAGGCATGTGTTTCATCTAACAAGGAAACGTCTTACCCCCTGACTGCTCTGTAAGGTATCCTGGGGTCAAGGAGATGTAAGAAAGACAGGACATTCCTTCAGGCTATATTTGCCTTGAATATGAATATGAATATGGATTTATAGGAGTGGCTTTAAATATGAATTAAGCTGACCTAAGTACTTGGTCCTTTAAATTCTATCTAAGAGCTTTCTTACCTAAATACTGGTATTTCTGGATGTAGTCCCAGCTCAACAAATGTCTCGCAAAAACTATACAACAATGTAAACAGGACTATGGAAGAAAACACATCCCATGCTAGCATGTATGTCAAGGCACTTTCCTGGCAGATGAAATATCATTTCAAATCACCTTTGGCAAAAGGATCTCACCTGGGGTCTCCGACACCGTGCAAGAATGCCACACAGCTGAACTTTTCAGGGAGAGGGGTTGACGTCTTTGTAAGGTCTATTTTTAGATAACTTACATCCACAGATACCAGATGCTGAGACACAAGAAAAGAGGGGTTTAGAGAGAAGAACTTAGCATGGGAAACTGGAAGGATTAGGGAGTACCATTTGATTGTTTTATTAGACAGACTTAGAGGAGTCAGAGGCCAGGGAGAAAAGATCGCTCTTGAAATGGGATTTGAAGACAGTCAGGAGGTCACTGAAGTAAACAGCAGGGTATCTGTTACAGAAGCTGGGATTCATGGGAGAAAGACTAGGAGAAAAAGGTCCAAAATTAAAAGTCTTCATCTCCTTCTATACATCATCACAAATCAATACAAACAAAATAATTCACAGAAAGAGGCAATTTCATGTGTTTGTTTGCAAGCCCCGATGGATCTATTGGCTGGCATGCCTATTGTTCCTATACTTGACACGACATACACGGCACAGGTATCATGATGTATATAAGCCATGAAAAACTCCAGTGCGTTTCATTACCATGAGAAATGCAGGGGCTGGCTGCTTTTGACAGCCAGTGATGCTATTAGCTAGCCTTTTGTGTTGGTAGCTGAGGAAAATTCAGTCAACATACTTTAACCTTCTGAGCAATCCCAGCACATTGTGATCTTACCAAAGCAGCTGATAACAACTGAAGTACAAGCTCTGCGTCAGACAAACAGCAGCTGGGGGAAGGGAGCTCTGCTCTCCTTCCTCCCCCACGCCAGCCCAGCTTGTAGATCAAGCTCGTCATCCCTTTCAAGGCAAAAGGCATTGACAACATCTTTCTTCCTCAAATAACGGAGAAAGAAGGGAGCTTACCACCACACTGAAATTTTGTAGAGCGGTGAAAATACATGAAAGCACTCAACAGCTCTAAGAGAGCACAGGGAGGACAGCCCACACCTACCTGATGCTTGGACTCCAGCATAGACCTTGCATTATAAACTGAGTTTAGGCTCTGGTCCAAGACAAATCGTGAACTCTGCTGACTTAATTTCAGCTCCTCTCTGCAGCCTTTCATTAGGAGTAGTAAAGGTTCCTTCTGAGCTTTTTCAAAGTAAGGAAACCCAAGTGGTCTCCAATTTCAATTGTGCACTGTGATGAAAGTAGGCTGTCTGGGAGGAAAAGGGGGGGAAACTGGCCAGCCCTTTGAGTTCAGTCTGGGTCTCACATATGTAGGAGTGCAGGAATTCCTCAGCTTCACATTTGGAAATGGGCCCTGGTCGGAAAGTAAAAATAGAAAAGTGTGTATGCAATTCTAAGAAGCTCAGCTGCAAGAAAAGGGGAAAAGTTTCCTGTAGTCCTTGATTCAAGGTTTTCAGAAGTTTCAAGGACAAAGATGAAGCAGCTCCAGGGCTCTATTTCATTTTGGAACTCATAACTCATTATTCTGCACAGTGGAAAACTATTCCCAGCAAAATGAAAATTTTTGTCAGTCTCATTTTATAGTTTGCTTTAAAAAATCCACTTAGACAAAATATCCATGTATATTCTCCATGGTTATTTTATAGCAGGACCACATTTTAACCATTATTCTTTTGGCATTAGAAAAGGAGAAAATATCTGGTAAATGGAGAGAATTTACAGTAGATAACACTGTTCCTTTAAGCTCCAGCCTTAGTAGAGAGCAGCTGTATCATTTCCCTCTGGGAATACAGTTCTGCTTCCTTGCTCAAATATCCCCAGAATGAGCGAAACAGGTTTGCATGAGTACGTGTATCAAAGAGAACTGAGCTTACAGTGGGATGCCCAAATTATCTGTACATGTAAAGCTCATGCAAATTCCTTGTATAGTCCACAGCACAAGCTACATTCACCTTCAGAATGTAAGTACAGAGGAAACCAAGGAGTAGCTAACACAGGATTAAAACATCCATCCCTTGATCCTCTGTTGGGAGATGGGTTGCGCAGGACTCAGCCAGCAATGCCTAGCTGTATACCTAGCTCTGCGTGTGTGTGTGTGTGTGTGTGTGTGTGTGTACACGCAGCTACAGCTACACACAACGGAGGCAGCTGCAGGTGGAGACACAAAGGCCAGGACATCACTGCCTTTTTTTTTTTTCCACAAAAATAGCCTGGCTGCTGCTGCTGCTGCTGCTAAAGGAAGAAGCAGAGCGGGAGGAAGTGGCAGCATGCCTCAGAAGCAGCTTTGCTACTCCTTCCCATTTCCCCATGAAGCTTGGCTTTCTAAAGCTTTTCCTGCCACTCATTGTCCCCTGGTTGTGTCCTTAGTCCTCCCATGACAGAGGGGACATGGCCTGGCGTGCTCCTGCACGCCACCGTGGGTGGCATAACCAAATTTTGCCTACCAAAAGCAGCCTTGAGGTAGCTCTGCAGCACGTCCCCAGTGCACCCCCAATGCCAGCCTCAACAGGCCAGACTGGGTTGCCCCTATGGCTTCTGAGGACTCTCATTACCCCATAGCCCCCAGGCTAGCACTGCAGGTCCCACAAGCACAGGACCAGCGTCAGGACAGAGCAGCTGCAGGTGAGCTACGTGGGGCTGCAGAGCCACAGCAGGTCCCTCAGTCAGGCTCCTTCCCATCAGTGGCAAGTTGTAGACCATCCCTGGACAGCCAAGGAAAAGCTGGGCTTTTCCTAGGACTTGCTAGACCCAATATGATGTGGTCATCGTCTTGGACCTTTTCTTTCTAACTGTATTTATACATCAACACCCAAAAGATGAGGAGACATAACTGCTGGCCCACAGTGGAACGATACATGTGTGGGTAAACATATATGCTTTCAATTTCAAAAAATTAACAGCATTGTCACTCTCACTGGTATCCATTTTGATCCAAGATCACATTTTACTCCTACTTCACCACAATAATTTTCTGGGTTTTTTTGAGGGGATAACAGTAATAAAATTATCGTATGTGAAACAAGAACACTCAAAACTTCAAAAAGATAAAGCATGAAACAGGAGAAAAATAAGAGCAGCTTTCAGCAGTTCTACTTGCAGAATCAGAGCAGGCTATAGCTTAAATGAATAAATAAAATGCCTAGTAATTTTATTGAATTATATTGTTCAGTTTCAGTTGTGTCCCCCAATATAAGCAGCTCAGCAATTGATGTGATATTGTGAATTTGTGGATTGTGTCTGTAATGAATGTCTTCTGGAATGACCCTGTGAGAGTAAATTAATACTGGAAAGAAAAGACCTCTGCTGATTGGGATTTCTGACTCTTCTAAATCAGTTTCCAAATGGTCAGAATTTCTATTAACAACAAAAATCACTCCAAAATATGAAGAATAGTGAGTGACATTTTTCACAGTACAGGTCCTCTCAGCATCCTCAAATGTTCTTACAAGGTACTTCATGCCTCTAACACTCCTGAGAAGGTAGGCAGCTAGGGGAAGGAATTAGCTACACATTTTCCAAAACAGTAGTTTCCAACCTGTGATCACCACAAACCCACAGGCTAACTGATCTACAAAGAGAATCTATGAAGAACAAGCTAGTCGTGGGATGTCAGTCTCTCCTCCCAAGTAACAAGCAATAGGACAAGAGGAAATGTTCTCAAGTTGTACCAGGTGAGGTTTAGAATTGGATATTAGGAAAAATTTCTTCACTGAAAGGTTTGTCAAGCATTGGAACAGGCTGCCCAGGGAAGTGGTGGAATCGCCATCCCTGGAGGTATTTAAAAGACGGATAGACGTGGTGCTGAGGGACTTGGTTTAGTGGTAACCTGGCAGTGCTAGATTAATGGTTGGACTTGATGATCTTAAAGGTCTCTTCCAACCAAAATGATTCTATGATTCTATGAACACTCTTGGTTTGGGAAAGAGTCCACAGATCAAAATTGGTGAAACTCTCCTTTTACAACAGAGGAAGATAAACTCTGCGAAGCTGATCTTTCAGCATTCAGTGAGCAGAAGGCTGAAGCAATGTGGTCCTTTTTCCTCACTCTCAGAATGGTCTGCGTAGTTAAGTCCTTTGATTTGAGGGTGTGACTGGATGGTAAATGTCTTTGCCTGGCATTGTTCTCTTGAAAACTTCTACATTTCAAGTACCTCTGAAGGGTTGTGCTGCTAAAGTAATTCAGCTGGTGGAGGCATCCCTGAATGTCTCTGTCACCATGTCTGTGTCCCAAGGCAGCAGCATGTCAATATAGTCATGTTCTTGGCTGTCACATTACTTACCAAATCCAAACAGAAACCCAGAACTAGATCACCTCACAACTAGTGGAGAAATTGCTAGTTATGTAGCCAAAGTTTTCTAATAATTCTGTCTTTATTTTATTAACTTAAAAGTCTCAAGCTGGCACTAATTCATTCCCTTCATTCATTGCTGCTGCAACCAAAAATATGGGTTTTAAATTTGCACCAGAATTTAGTGCTGCTGAGTCACAGTTACTGAGCTTCACTTTGGTTTTACTGCTTTCAAACTTCTTTTCCTGTTTGTTATGAAATCAATATTGTTCTGCTGTGAGCTTAAATGGGGCAGGGCAGCCTAAGTTTTGCTGATGAGTAACTTCAGTGTTTTGGGGGTAAAGAAGAACAAATTACTTCAGCTGCAAAAAATGAATATACATACTGTAAGGAGAAATTACTCAAATATGGGCAGGTGACAGTCAAAGTCACAAGTATCATTGTGAAAGAGCTGCTAAAGCAGAATAATATTTGTGCACTGCAAGCAGATTTGTGCTGCTGAGCAAATCTGACTCCTCTTGGGAGTAGACTTCAGAAATGCATTCCTTTGCAGGCAACACAGTGGGCATACAAACACTTTAGTGTCAAATAAAATGAAATATAAAACAATATGAGCAGTGCTCAAATGGTATAGTGCAAGGTGGATATTCTATATTACCAATTCTCAGGCCTCTTGTTTGAGAACGGGTGACTGGGAAGAATATTTACTACTATTTGTTACTATTTTTTGTAACCTCCGTGCCCTAGAAGATGGAAAGTGGGGATACCAAACATAAAGAAGCTGGTAGGAGGAGAGCTTACAGTCACATTCATGTCCTCCTCTGACTGCTAGTCATCAGCACCTACTTCCAAAACCGTATTATTTTACTCTTTCCAGTACCAAACCTGCATTAATGGCAGTGTAACTGTGACAGAAGGCGGAGTTCTGTGTACAATGATGTGACAGCTCTCAATAGCAACGCATTCAAGTGTGGATCAAAAACAAGGAACGGTTCAAAAAAATGGTTCAGCCAGTCCTGCCTTCCCTTCTAGGGGGAACGTGGTATTGGGACACAGAGGAGGACACAGACACCACATAAAGTACAGTAAAAACCGTACACATCTGGCTGTTTGTTGTTTATTGAGCTCCAACGGCATGTTCAACAACTCGCATGGGAATCTTCTAATGCAATTATTTAGTTTGTTGCAAATTATAGCATCTGATTTTTCCACCCCAATATTTACAGATTGAGATTCCTTATGCAAGCTTCAGCTCTTACAGACTGGGGGGAAATTTTAGCAGCAGGATGTATGGGATTGTTCATCTTCAGTATCTGCAGCCAAGTGTCCATGACCTGCCCCATGGATATACAGATTTCCTAGTTCTTTTGAGTTTGCAAGGCCAAATTGTTCTGCTTCAATATAGTTCAGAGACTCCCCTGCCTCCACTGGTCTTATTCCCAAGATCACTAGGAGGTGAAGGGGAAGAGCAAACAGGACAAATACATTCCTGATGTAAGCAGATGAAACCTTATAACCTCATTTTTCCTCTGCCCCCATTTTAGGACTTGTCAGTTGAGTAGCAGCTGTTTACACCAACTATGAATTTGGCCTAAGATATAGAAATAAAACAACGGATTATATTCCATGGAGAGTACATTAAAAATAAACAATGCATGCGTGTGTGTGGCAGAACTGAGTCTTCAGTCCTTAATTATAGGAAACAGGAAATACTTTGGTTGCCCTCCTTCCCAAGATCAAAATTAGTTAATAATTACACCACTTCTTAAAGGTCCCTTCTCCCTTTGGTTTTACTGCCACTGGGGAGGGGGAGGGAAGGGTGGAGGAGGGGGGAGGAAATCAGGGATCACCATAACAATATGTAGGTGGAAAAAAGAGACCTTACATGTTCTAAGATAAGAGCAAGGAAAGCATCGCATGAGAAAATCAGGCCGTCCTTCCCTTGTGCAGCACAGTAGGTCATTCAGGAGCATTCAGGAGAATTCTTTTGCTTCGTTATTTTTTTTCACAGCCATATTTAGGAAGCTGCAGAGCATTATCAAAAGACATTCAGGAGCCGGGTTGGGGGGCAGTCTTAGCAAAGATTTCAACAATCTTTAAACCATCTGGCAATTTTCTGCACAGAGAGCCAGCTGAAGGTGGAGATGAGGGGACAGAAATTTTTCTTAAATAAGAATAACCTGGCATTCTTCTCTGCTTTAAGACATTGTCTCCTCTGTGTTTGCATTTCTTTCTTTTTAAACTAAACAAATTTAAAATTAACAACTCGTTAGGTAATCTGAGCCAGATTTCCAAAAACATTGCATGAGACAGCTCAGTGGTAGCATTTAGTTTGTTGCAAGCAGTCTGCACAGGCTCAAACCACATTAAAACTACTTTATTAACGTTTTTTAGACCAGTATAATGTCACACTTCACACAATAGCATAGGTAAGGAGTGAGAATCCAGGCCTGCAGCTTCACTGTAGAAAGAAAATTCACATCTTGTCAATATTGGGCAAAAAAGGCTGCAAATGAAGATGTAAAATCAGGTTCATGTTTAAAACATCTAAACTAATATTGCTTTAGGAAAGAAACAACACATTAAGAACAATGTGTGAATATCCACTGACAGCCCTGAGTGCAGAATATTGTTTCAATAGTGCAGTTTGTTCATATACATAAAATAAGTAGGATTCAGTTGGTTAATAATTTATCTGGTGACTTCTTAATCTTGAACCAAAAATATCCTTGAATGTTTCCAGAGAAGCTGATATCAGGCAACCACAGCAACTGTAAAATCTGCCCTTTTTCTGCTTTATACTGCCTGACAGTTCATCATAGTCCTGGCTCTGCAAAAGACATACATACGTGATTAATTTAATGCTCAGCCAGTAGTGCCATTAACGTCATGTGCCTACTCCTTCTCAAACTCAAGGGCTTACATTTGCCCAGTGCCCTCTCAACACAGACAGACCTCTTGGGAGGGGCTTTGAGCAAATCTTATTTCAAAGAAGGAAGACGAGAGGGAAAAACGGATTTTTCTCCAGAAAGGAAATATCTCTGCCAGGAATACAAAGCTGGGGCTGTCCACAAGAGCTTGCAGGATCCCTTCTCTTGTCAGGCAGCAGCAGGGCACTACCCAGCCACAGTGACCACCACCCACCCTCCAGTCGTTTGCCCTGTAGCAGCACGATCAAGAGGGTTGGACTCTCCACCGAATCAAAGTTCCCCAAAAAACTGTAAATGAACATACAGTTGTTTTTGCCATGCTGGCAAAAGAAACCTCTGTATTTGAAACTTTTGGCTTCCCTCAAAGAGTCCTGGCCTTGTTTTCCTGAAATCCCTCAGAGAAAGACCCCAGGGCTGAAGCAGTGAGCATTCAACTGCTGCCGGTCTTCCAGCAGATACCATTAACCCTTTGGCTGCTAATTCTCCTCCGCTGAAAGATGGGTGTCTGCTCTCGGACGACTCAGCATTTATCTGCTACCCCAACGTCCTTGAAAGTTCAAGGTTCAACAGCAGCCGAGCACTTAAGCAAGCACTTACTGCAGCTTGGTGGTCAAATGGATAAGAGCAATTACCTCTGAGGGTTCCTTGAGTGTTTTCAGCCCTGCTGCTGACTCACTGGCTATCCCCAAGCAGCTCCCCCATCTTGGTTGCATGACATGCATTAACGCTAAATCTGTGAGCCTTACTTAACCGACGAGTGTAAAAGGCTTTGTATCTTCTGAATAAGAGGAAGCAATGTGTGGAAAACCACCTAATGTTATACTGGATTTTAAACTATAAACCAAATAAGCAGATTTTGGAGTGTAGCTATGCTGAGCGCACACATTCATCAGCAGGAAGCATTGATACTTCATCTCTCCAGTCCGACAAAGAGAGTGAAAATGTTTTGTATCAATCTTGCAAAGAACGTGCTCACTTGCTGCAACAAAACAAAGCAAAACACATTCACGCAGCCTAGTAAAGCTCCCCTTAATCCATGTGCTTACACATACAGTGGGCATAGGTATTTGGAAGTTACGTAGATTTGTAACACAGTGCTGTAAAAAATAATATCACTCTTGGTATTAGGTGGTAATTTCAGAATGTTGAGGAGAAGCTCTTAATGAGTTTACTGCTGGCTACCATGGAGAAGATGATAGGACTGGGATGCCAGATCATTAAACACTTGGAATTATTATTCTTTTGAATATTGCAGTAGCCATAAAGGCCAACTCAGTCCCTGCTACAAAGGATTTTACAATTGACTCTTGATTTTTCCCAAAGTTTATTTGTTGCCTTTTTTTTTCTAAGTTTGAGAACATCCAGCTATATTTCTGCTCTCTCAAACTCCGTAAAAAGCTTTAAAGACTATATTTGGTGAGAAGATAATGTGGATATTGAAGACACAGCATAGCCACCCACTGCATTGTATTATTTCCTGCTGCAAACTACCACAAAAGTAATTACCATGCTAGAAATCCAGCTCAGTGTCACTGAATGGTTATCAGATTCATTTGGCATAATTCTCACAGAGAAAAAAAACAGCTTATGGTAAAAAAATAGTTTGTCAGTGTACTCTGACATATGCCCTCCCCCCATTCCCGTTACTCTGGAAGAACTCCTAAGTATTAAATATGGGCACTAGACAAGCTGTACAAAGCAGAATGAAGCCTAAATTTGTGTTTAATGAGGTGTCACATGCTCTTTTAGTAATTCTTTTATGCAAGAACTTCCTTAAATTGTGATCATTAATAACATGCTATTCGGATGCCTCAGATGAGTCTCAGATTTCCACTATAAACACACTTGTGTGTGATTACCACTGGAATAACAGGATTTGAATGTTAATGCCTTGCTTATCGATGAACAGGTAACACTTAGGATTCAACCCCTGGTAAGCTGTCTTACAACCTGACCTGCTTTGAACCAAGACGGTTAATGTAGACAACAGTGACTCCCTGGCAAACTGTCTCTGAAGTCTAACACTGGTCTGAATTTTTTTCCAGCCTTTTTTTTTTTGTTTGTTTCTGTAAACCTGTTTTCACTGCTCAAGAGGTAAAAAAAGAAAGGATTTTGAAAGAAATTACACTCACTGCAAGTGTTCTTGAGGTTTGGGACATGGAACAGGGCTGTGTGGAGGATGCTGTGATCCTGAGGTCCAAAAACCACTGTTCACATCCTAAGAAATTATATCTTTAGACTATGGTGTCCTCAGCATTACTGCTGCAGTTCTTCACAGTGTTTTGGCCTGAAATAAAATTCCTTGCCTCTTAGGCAGTTTATTTTTACATGTCAGGAACACAAGAAATTTACACGAGCTTACGTGGGCAGGCCACAAAAGGGTAAGGGGAAAACATCAGAACGGGAGGATGTTAAGTTGCTTTGGAATCCAGTGGCTTCTCTCAGAAAGAAAAAAATACCTTGGTTCCACTTGGTATGCCATATATTGATTATTTAATGATTTTTTAAAAAAATAATGAACATTTTTGTTCTTTTTTTTGTTATTTTTTCTGCAATGTTGCCTAGTGCAAGTCTCATAAATTGTGACATCAAAACAATGTAGCATAAAAATCTCCAGGCAGATACATGCTCACACACACAGCTTTAATCCATTTACATTTCCTGTGGTCACATCAGGTGTTGGCTAAGATTTCAATTTTTGCTTTTTCCAACAATGACAACACTACCAGCTCCTGCATGAAATATAGGTCATTTGGAGAGACAGATAATAGGTATAGAGATATACACTTAACTACATATATATTCAGGTAGGAAAAGAAAGGAAGACGATCATAATATATATATATTCTTTTCTAGAAAATAAATTATGTTTGCATTTGTATGTAGGGCTCTTGATTCCCATGAGGCAGTTATTAGAAGTTTCCTTCTTGTATTTAGTCATGTTTGGAATTGTTTTCAGGATGTTTAGACTCTTTTCTTCAAGTTGTCACCAGCTCATTACCACGGAATTACATTTTACAAACAAGAGCTGGCTAGAGCCAACTTGGCTTGGCTACTGCTGCCTGAGGGAATTTGAAAAAATGATAATTTCACTGCCTTTGGAAATAGACAGGCATGGACCCAACTGCAGGCAATCTCACCTCTTTACTCCCTTTCTGAGCTGAAGCAAGCAGCTTTTGTTTTCTTGGAGGAGCTCTCCTGTTATTTAGAAAGAGAACACGCATACAGAATATTTTTGCCCCCAAAACACAATACATCCGAGCAAACATGAATTTTCATCTTAATGACTTTCAAAATGCAGTGCTGCACAATAAGGTCCTCACTGCATCCCCCTAGAAAGAATTACTGAAGGTAGGTGGCAGAAAAGTTTCTTCCAAACCAGTGGTGAATCACGCCATTGCAACCAGTGCTCAGAGCAGGACTCCACAGAAGGCTCAAAGCAGCCCAACACCTTGTCTTTTCCAAAAGAGGCAAAGTTGATGATGGCACTGACTGCACCCAGAGCCTTTTCCATTTATGTCTGGCCCATCTGCACCTCACTTGGCAACAATTTACCCACCCCTTACAAACACCCCACACACACCCCCACACACGCACCCCCCCACACACACCCTGCACTGTAATAATGTCATAATTAGCAATTGATCTTTTATCTAACAAAAATTGTCTTGCTGCTGCCTTTGATCCTTCTGAAAGTGTCCCTCCTCAGCTTCAGCTTCATGAACACCTTCAAAACTGCAGCTTCCGCTTCCCTGTAATTCCCTTTTTGCAAAAGATTTGCAAAGATCTCCTCAGAGAAGGAAGTGCTAGCTTTATAGAAAATTAGAGGCAAACTTTAAGGGATGGTCTGCCCACGCAATTGCTCAAAGGTCAAAATGATGTGCTTTTTCTTATAATTACGGTTAGATAGTAACTGCTGGTTAGTGATAAATTAAGTCAGCACATCTTAAGTTGACTTGGCATGAGAACAGGATATTAATCACCAAATAGCCATAATTTACCTTCAGTTACAACATAAATTGCAATTGTGAATAGATCAAGCCGAATATAAGCTTATTCCAAAAGCAATCTGCAGGACAGATTCTCAGGCAGTGAGAGCTTCCAAAGTTTAATTAAATTCAGAACTACATCAATTAACACTAGCTGATGTCTCGGTCCAAAGGATGATCTGTGGAGTAAGTCGAACACAATTTACCTTAATATCAGTAAGAATATTCACATTTTTTGTCCTGATGGAATAGCAAAGCTATCCTGAGTGCACAGGGCCATATTCTGATGCTTCTCTCAGGTGGAACTGTACAAGCAGCTTCGCTGCAGTCTGCAGAATAATTCCCTCACGATCGTGCTCTAAGTGTAAGTGGTTACCTGTACTTGCTGGGAAGATCAAGTTACTTCCAAGTTAGTGGTTCTCATTGCTAAGGCCTCCTGCAAAAGCAAGTTAAATTATCTAAAAGGTAAGCTTTCACTCAAATTGTATGAATAAAAACAATGTGGCCAGCAACTTCAATTATTCAGGTCTTCAAACAGAGGAACTGCTTCGCCTGACTGCTAGGCCAAGCTTGTGAAAACCAGAAAAGAACAACTGTGCCCTTGAATAATCTTCAGAACATAATGCAAAATTCCATGTTTTGTGGAACTTTCTTGAAAAAGAGAGTAACAATTAAGAATAAAAGAGGATAAATATTTTAGAACCTTTCTAGTGAGGCACATTTGTTATTTCCTAGCTCATACTCATTCTTTTGGGCATGATTTCAGACAGCATAGTGCCTGTGAAAGCACGAAATCCCACTTTTCAATTTTTGCAGTCATTTTCTTATAAGATTCTGGTCAGAAAATGAGACCAACATTTTACAAAAACGCTTGCAACATTTTTGTCACTGTCTCAGAATGGATAAAAATGTGTCAGAAAGTTTGACAAATATCAAGAATGTGCCTCTATGCTGTCAAGAGCATCCCCCTTCTTGATGAGCTAAGACATGTACTACTCCCACCTTCACACTTCTGCCTAGAGCTCTGTAACTTTTTCCTGCGGGGAGTCCTAAACCTTGAGCTGGGAGATTTTCCCTCTGTTTACATTAGGTAGAGCACAGCCTTTAGCCACGTTAACAGAAAGGCTACTTATCTTGGAAACAGGCTGACCATCTGAGCACTGCATCATCTGAGTACTTTTAGATGTTCAGCAGCTGAAGTGTCCTATTGTGGATCATTCCCTTGCAGAGCAAATGTTGCTGTCTGAGACCGTTCCAAACATTTGTTTGGCACACAAGCATTCCCTCTCCTTTTGAAGCAGTATTAAAAGCACTGTCAGCTCATTAATGGATTTTTTTTTTTAACTTTTCTTTTGGCAGAAATGAAACTATCACTGAAGGAAGTATCTTGTAAACATTGAAACAACCACAACAGCATTCCATGCGTACATGCTGGAAAACAAAAACAAAATAAAAGCAGACTTTTGCAATGAAACGTGTCTTTCCTGAATCAGCAAAGACTCCCATGACCTTGCAGCCGTTCTTTGGAATAGTCGCTGAGAGCATGAATCAAATAACAAAATAAAAGCACTACAGTGCAAAGGACAAATATTCCAGGGTGAGAGGAGAGCCACTGCTCTGAAAACAACAGGCACTGGAATCTTACCCATGGATTGACTGGTGTACAAATGTCACCATGCCTACGTCAAAGGCCAGATTTCCCAGAGGACTCAGCTTCCCTTAGAGAAAGTCAGTAAAGATCAGAGTTTTAAAGATCTCAACAAGCCAGATTTTCAGAAGAGCTTATTCCAGAGGGCTAGCATTGATATTTAGATAAGACCTGGGTATCACAAGAAGCTTATACATAAAAAAGTCCTCCTGATAGGTAGCATGATGAGCATTCTGTGTAGAAATGTAGGAATGTTCTTTTATCCTTACTATCCCTCCTCCTCTTCCTTTCCCCATTTAAGCTTTTTTAATTTAAGAAATTTAAGACATTTTAATTCAGCTTGATGTACTCTAGGTATCAAAAGAAATAGGTTTAATCTGAACTCTGTAGCCTCTTCATTGGCACTCTCTGTAAATAATTCTGTATCTTTCCTTCCATTACTGGTTACATCTGACTGATTTTTTTTTTTTTTTGCGCCCAGACATTTTTGATGAAAGATGTATTATCAAAATCTAAGGGTTTTTTTCAGAAAGTAGCTGATTTGGAGGAAATATTTAAAAAATTTAATAAAATCAAGCCCCCAAAACCCCCAAAACACCAGGAAAAGGCCTTTCTCAAACACGTTCTGCTTTGAAGTGCCTGTTCTTCAAAAGACAAGGCAGAGGCAGTGGAAAGCTGAAGTTAGTCCTGCCTTCAAAAGATCAGTATGACTTGCTACACTGTATCTGTGTCTTTTGGGTATGGCTAAAAACCAAATTACTCAGTTTAGATTATGTTTAGATGTATGTACAAGAATAGGGGAACAGGACATGTTTATCAAACTTAATCTCTGTGCTTTGGAAAATAATTTGTTAAGGTTAGTGTCTTGCTAATTCCAGAAAACTCCAAATCATTTGTTAGATCCATGTAAAATCAGACATTTGACTGCAAAAGCACGCAACTTGAACAAAATATACTTTGTGTTCTTTTGATTCACCATCTAGGGTTGGTTTACACTTCCAGGCTTGTAAGAAAGGCTAGATAAAAACTCTTTTAATGAGAAGGTAGGTGCTTGTTTAAAAGTGACAACAATGGCTTTGGCAGATTAGGTAGGTAGGTAGGTAGGTAGGTAGGTACGTAGGTACGTAGGTAGATAGATAGGTAGACAGCCAGACACTTAGATAGGTACGTAGATACAGAGAGGTGCTGGGACTTGGAATGAAATTCCCTGAAATGCTCTAGCCTCAGGTGCTCTCAGTCTCATGACAGATTTGTGATATGGGCTTTGTCATCAGTCAAGAAGAAAACTGGATCTAGAACTGCCATGTAATGTATGGGACAGTTTCTCCTAAGGTGCAAGGTTTATGTAAGATAACCATCTGTCTCACTCATGCTTACAACAGTTTGGGCAAAATAGCTGTGGTCCTGTTCCTCTCTCATAGCTGTCAAAATCCACTGAGCAGTCAATGATTCAGACACCCTGAGCAATTACCTAGAGTAGACCAAATTCTATGCATCTTACTCACCAAAAACCCCAGAAAAGCTGGAGTTTGTTCTGATATCCTTGCAAGTGCGCCTGCAACAACAAATGAGCTTGCAATACATTTGCAAGAACTTAAATCACTGAAAGGAACAGGTATGAAGAGGAAAAAAGAAGCAGATCATCATGGCATCAGTATTTTAAGTATTTTGTCTTAAAACATGATCTATAATACAGAGGATTGCATAGAACATGTAGAAAAAAGCCTAGATGATATTTTCTGGTTTCACATGCCCATTTTGTGAAGCTTAGCCTCTCTTTTTGGGCCATACTTCTTTGTGACTTCAATATTGTATAAGGACATTTATCAACTCCTGGTATAATTAGTCCACAATAGGCAAAAGGGAATATATACTGTCCCTTGTATATTTAATGTACCCATTTAGCCATTCAGTTGCCCAAACCTTGTGTAAGTGCTTGAAGGCACTGTTAAAGATTTCTATTTTCATTGGGAATTAGGTAGGCAATATACACCTCAATACATGCATAAAATATTCTTTGGAAAAAGCATGACATCGCTGATGTAGGTCAATTATTAAAGAGCTTGGCTCTGAATTAGTGTATTTCAGTTGCAGAAGAACAGTGGTACAGTTTAGACTATCTTAGAGCACTTGATTAACTAGTCCCATTTCCAGCAGAACAGAGAAACCATGCATCACAGCCTACATTACTTCCCAGACCTTAACATGACAAGGACAAGACTGTGTTTAGTGAAGCCTTTCAACTAAGAGAACAGATAAAACTCCATGACATTACAAAAGTCTTACAAGATTGAGTCTCACAGCAGACCTTGACATAGGTCTGGAGAACTGATGATCCCTCTGTTCTTACTACTTTTGCAAGATCTCTGCTGTCCCACAGTGCGATACTTGACTTAAATTTTTTGTCAGTCTCAGCAGATTTCATTCTCCCAGTTCTGAAGGAAGGAGTCTCGGATGTAAATTTGTTCAGGTTTGCTGCATTTCACAGTATTGCTGTATCTCTCTGATCTAATGCACCTAGGAATTTATATCATGTCCACTGCTGTGTTCATCTGAGTACTTTTCTGTTGAACTGGAAAAGGGTTCCTTTCCACAGAAACTAGTTCTGGAAGGGAATTTTCCAGAATTTTACTGGGGAAGGAAACATAGAATATGTTTTTTCTGTAATCTAAAAAGTGGATTTCAAAGAACTGACACTAGCTAATCTAGCGAACACTACAACCACTGACTCATCCCTCCTTCCTTCAGAATGACTTCCTAAACATTATTATCAGTACAGGTTATGTCCAGTTACAGAGACTAAGTTTTTCCATTTAAAATACTGTAAGAAATAACCATCTCATGACATTGGAAAACATATTTTCCCTGAAGAAAAGAAGACTGACATTTCGTGAAGTAAAAGAGAACTAAAAGTTCCTCTCAACTACATTTTCATTGTACCTTAGGACAGTTAGTTTTAGGAAACATGGGTACTTGAGTTTGAAAAAGGGGCAGTTTGGGCCACTGGAAAATGAGCAACACAAGAAAAAAGCATCTCTCATTTGAGTCTGAATTGGTACATGCCAAATTCTAATGGAACAGGGGTAGGAACAGAGCTATCCAACTTCTGTTTATCCTTTTTCTTTTCCTTTCTTTTCCTTTCCTTTCCTTTCCTTTCCTTTCCTTTCCTTNAGGCCAAATACAATGAATCACCCTCACCCCTTTCTCTATCGACCTTTCCTCTGTCACTGTCTTGAAAGGGCAGTGGGAGAACTGCAGCAGAAGACGCGTTGCAGTCAGAAGCATCCTCACACCAGTAACTCAGAAGAACTGCTGACATCCCCCAGATTGACAGCTGCCTACACAGGGCATTACGTCACTGCTCCATGCGCTCATTAACCAGGTGCTGTCAGAAGCAAGAAGCTAAGAGAAAGAAAGGTATAAATCATGTTTACAAACCACATGTGCGATGTCTTTTCAGTCCATTTGTGGTCTTTCAGTAGCTCTATTTAGTATTCCGTACATCTGCTTGGGGTTTTGGGGTTTTTTTTCCATAATGTTTCCTATCATATCAGCTACAGAATTGCCTACATGGAGGTATCCATAAATTATACTGCAGACTAGGAGTTTCTAGTGTGTGAACAAAAGGCACAAATGCAAATGCAAGATGTTTAATTCACTGTTTATGTGTGATGTTACCCAGGTGCCAGTGACATCCTTCTGACCAGAGCAGAGGCACAAGGGACCAACCCAACATACATTTTTAATGTGATCAGCTGTGACAGCACATACACAGAGCAGACCTTGCGGCCTTAAAGCCATCCTTTTGGAACACTTCTAGGGGCCCAGAAGAAACGGTTTAATTAATCTTCTTTTTTTCAGGATTGTGGCTTTTTTTTTTTTTAATATAAATTATGTACACTGAAAACCTGCCAATTATAGCAAATTAAGGGACTTGGCAAGTGCATCCCTTGGAGACAGATGGTAAATAACATTCAGATTCTGAGTTGAAATAGGGCTAGCGATTAACTGGTACAGGATAGAAAAGCAGTCCAAATAAATGAAATAAAAGGGTTTGATATGAATGCAAGTACTGTAGGTTGCTTTTTTGTGTGTGATAATGATGGCACCAAAAATATTGATGATTCATAATTAATATGCTGTACCCTCTGAGTGGCAGCAGGATTCTAGATCTTTAGTACTATTTTAAAAACCAGTGCCAGTTGTTTATTTTGCTTTCACACGACTGCAAACAACTGTCATTTCACCATCTCTAGAGGATCTGCTGGTTAAAAAGACAAGAGTGCAGCCGTGCAGCCTCACAATGAAGAGGAGGTGCCCGTAGTAGTAGGAGAGGACCACAGGCAAAAATTCAGAGGAAACGGTGTCTCCTGAGATGCAGACTGATATAACGCAAGAATGGAAGTACCTGAGGAGAGTGCATTTGTTTCCAACTTGAGCTGCAAATGAAACAGGAGTGACGACTTCAGCCTCGTCCCCTACTGACCATTTCCCCGTTTCAAAAATTCACTGCACCTACAAACCTGCAGTCCCCAGCACAGCAGAGGTGGTGCTGATCAGAAATGCACTGCCAGAGCTGCAAGAGGGTAGGAAGATCTCCCAGCACCTGCGTGCAATCTGTCTAGAAACAATAATTATTGCTAACCTGTCAGTCTCAGCAGCACTAAAATACACCAAATCTAATTTGGCTTAAAAATGCAAAAGCACAGAGAGATCTTTTTAAGAATCCAGCCAGAGATAAAAAAGATGACAAAGTCAAGAGTGTGTTAGTCATTTAATTCGTACTCTGCTTAGGATACTAAATTCAGGAAATGACTCAATCATGCACACAATTACAGCTATTTTCAGACCATAAATGATGCAGTACGCCAATACTGATGCAAAAACATACCACAATTAGTTCTTGCAAATGCTCTTGGAATAAGGCATCATTTCCAAGGGAGCCTTCAACCTAATTATGGCAACATCGTATGCCTGAGGGCGCACCTCTCTATATGATTTCATTATTCTTGTAGGGTGACCTGACAATGATGTCACCGGGGTGCTACTTCACCTTGCATGCTCCCAAGCACATGATAAGAAGGTTAATTGCTTACATTTAAAGGGTCCATTTTGCTTTAGATGTTAGAAGCACACAGAGCAGTCCAGTTAGCGGTCTTTTCAAAGTAATATTTGTATCCAGGAAGAATTACATGGAATAATGTTTACATGACTGAGAAGTTGAAGATGGACAGTAGCTGATGGGATTTCTTCTAAGAATTGGATTATTTATTCAAGAACATTTGACATATCAGTTAGTGACTTTTCCAGCAAACAAGAGGCCAGAGCTTTAAAGAAAAAATGCCAACAATAAAACCACAAGAAAAATCTCTATTCCACTCATTCAGATTTATGAAAAATCAAGATCCAGAAAAATTCAGTAAGGTTTAAGATTAAAAGCCGACTCCAGGGAAGTGCCAGAGCTCCTGCTAGATGCATTAGGAAGAGGATGACAGGAAGAACCTGCACCTTTATCTTAACTGCCATGCTGAAATTATGTGTAACCCACTGCTAATAAGAGGAATCGCTCTTCGTAAATCCCTCCAATACCCACTCAAATGTAGTAAGCTAGAGCAATAGGAGCCTGATCTTCAAATGAGGGACTCCAATTTTCTCTTGAGAGTGATTTCATTCATAGCCTTGAACACTTTTTCCTTCTCAGTTTTAAATCCAGGCTACAGTATGTCAGTGATATGAGATTTTCCTTATACTGGAAAACAAAGTGTATCTTAGGCAGATTATATCATTATATAATGATATCACACTAACAGATATTTTTCATGCATTTACAAAAATTCTAAAAGTTTACATTGTATTGTTTAGACTTTCTTCTATTTTAAAAAAGTTCTGTATTTCCAAAATTCTGATTAAAAGTGTGCACTCAAGGTCTTTCCAATTGCAAAAGCTATCTTGCTAGCCAAGACTACTTCACAGAAACCAGAGAGCACAGACTCAACTAAGAATTACAGCATTTGAGTCAGATTTGTGAATATCGCCATGAAATTTCAAGAAAAACATGGAAAACCTTAGGTTTCACTGATACTTCTCAATTACATTAAAAACTTGGTAACTGTAAATTTCTATTTCTGACATACCATTATGTCAACACATCTTATATATTCAGCCTAGTTTTACTTAACTCTTTCCACGTATGTTAAAAGGAAAGGCCTAAATGTTTGTGCAATATGAACAAGTCTATCCTGCAGAAATTCCCAGTCTCCAATATGCAACATTATTCCCCTTCAAATTCTACTCTGTTTTAACACATTTGACCAAAGGATGTTTAAGGGAAAAGTAGGCTCTGCAATGTAGTTCACAGAGATCAGTGAAATGAGGAAAGCAAAAGATAATCTGAACAATAATAATATTACTAAAATTTCCACAGGGCAACATTAAGAAAATTCTAAATATTGTATAGTCTTTCCTTTATACACAGGTAAGATCTTTGAGAAATCCTGGTAACTGATTTTTTTTGGTTGGTTGGTTGGGATTTTTTACTTGTTAAAGGAAAATATTTTATGAGATCAAGAAAATAACACATGGGACCATTAAAGGTAGGCTGGAGGGGGAGGGTGATCTTCTGAGGGAGAGAACAAGATCATATTTGCTTGTTAAAGGTCAGAACAGGAATTTTGGAATTGTAAGAACAGCTTTGTTCATGCTGTTGTGTTTGGGGTGTTTATATATATATGTATCTGGCTCTTTGGTCAAGAACTGAACAAACACTACGAAACAACAGTTCACAAACTCTTTTTTTAGTTCTGAACAGTTGTTTGTTTTAACTATGGTCATGCGCCTGTTCCATTATTTCACAGGAACATGACTTTTTTTGCATGTGCACGGCTGCCTGGAGAAGGGCTGCTCTCCACATGAATGCCAGTGTTCTCATATGAACAAAAGGCTAAAAGCTATGGCTTTTCTAGGCTAAAAGGTATGGCTTATCCAATAAAGGGCAGCAGGAATATTGCATGACTTAAGCAATCAGTCACAAATTAGAGAGAGATAAGTAAATTGGGTAAAACACATTTGTACTAATTGCATGGCAAACATTTTTAATTAAAACTTGCATTATTAGACGTCCGATGATGGCTAAGGACATTTTTTGAATTCCAGAAAGGGCAAAACTCAACAACATATGTCTTTTCAACACATACTTGGTTCAGTCCTAATTAATATTTAAAGACATATAAGATGGAAAAGATAATGTGGCTAAACCTGTGTTTTACTAGCTTTTTAGTTCGATTATTTGAGTCATGACAGTGCTACCCCCATACTAGAGTTTCACTGCACTTGCTTCTCCCTTGCTCACCACATAAAGATGGTCACTGCCCTGAATAACTGGTAGTTCAACAGGAAGATGAAAGAAAACAGCTGGCTTCAAAAAGCAGATGGGTGGATCACATGGTAATAGTGAGAGCATAATTAACACAAGCATCATCAGTCACAGCACACCAGCTGCCAGCAAACCTGCACACACCGCTTTTGTGTTGTTTTGGCTTCTTCAGATGAAAAAAATCCTCTTTAAACAAAGTTGAGATTCTCAAGAATGCTTTTTCTGCTTAACTCGGGACTCTTGCCGAGTACCTCTCCAGCTGTGTGAACCCTGGCCCTGCCACAGCATTATGTAAACTATTGATGAGCTCTCCGAAAAGATACAAATCTCAGCCAGGTCCAATGATTCCCCTGAGCTGTGAGAATTAGATTAAAGCAGGAAGCCAAACACACCAAAGGGGAAAAAATATGAGACTATGATTCCTTTGAGAGAATAATGGAAGGAACTATATCACAGCAGTGAAGAAAACAATTTCACAAGGCGTAAATGAATGCAGAAAAGAAATCCTATAGCACTCCTTTTGTACTTGGACATATGTGTTGCTTCTTGACCCAAATTTTAAACGGTTGCCTTAAAAGTAATTTAAGAGTTTCATTAAGGATCTGGATAGTCCTTTTATGAATATTGTCATCTAAAGGTCAGGGACCTGGGAATGCCTCTCAGATGCGCAAGTCCAGGCAAGGTCTCCAGTCATATCTTGATCCCTGCAGGAATGAGATCTAATTGCACTGTATTCTGCTTCTCCACTGTGTCACTGCTATCCTTGAGAATGAAACCTGAGTGTGGTGGTCTTAAAAGCCTAACATGGTATGGTCCTGGCCACATGCCTGGATGATGAGAAGAACAGGACCCAGCAGGACACATTGCAGCACACAGTTACCACACAATTCCCCCATATCCATAAGGTTCCCAGTGATCTATGTGGCTGGTCTTCCACCAGGAAGAGCAAATGATAACCTATTTTGATGCAATGTGTAAGCACATCGATTTCTTACTGTTGCACTATTTCGCCTCCCCCCTTTCTGTGTTACACAGCTGCGTGTGTTTGTGCATGTGTTGTGTGATCTACTGTAGATAAATCAAAAAGTACTATGGTAGTACCAAGCCAATACTCACAGAGTATGACACAATGTGATTGAACCAATTCCACTCTGCCGAAGAACTAACCGTAACCATTGATGAGAATAATAAACTAATTCAAAGCTTCTCAGATCTTTAAAAAAATTATTTTCTTCTGCTCTGTTTTCACACATTTATTTCTTATCTTCCTGATTTAGCAGAGGGTTTTAAAGAGATGTGTCAAAATATCATAAGATAGGCTATTTTGGTATCAGTTAAAGTGGAAACGAGAACTTTCAGTTGCTTATCTTAACATACTATAATTAACACTCACATGTTTGTGAAGTTCACTTCTCGCTTATCTAACAAACAGAACAACTGTGAAATAAATACCAATAAAATACGACTGAAACTAAAAATTGATTGAGAAGTTTTTTATAACTTGCTTCGCTATTAAATACTGATTTTCTAAAGCCAAATTTGTTCCCAGGAACAGGTCAGGTTTTGTAATTTTTTTATGTGGAAAAAATGTTGAAAATATTCTGAAGACATCAACATTTTTTTCCAATATCCACAGAAGGAAAATAACTCTTCAGTTACAATCTACTTTTTACTTTGGAATGCTTGATTTTTATTTGTAAAAGTGATTGAAAATTAAACACTTCATGATTAGCTAACAGACATAATTCAAGTTTTTTAATGTTTTACTGGAACATGACAGTTGTTTCTGTCTCAGTTTTAAGTGAAATTTTCCAATACTGGTGGAAGGCTGTTGATAGCCATTGCTAAAGATATCTTACTGAAGTAAAGAAAAAGAAATAGACGATGAATTCAAAACCCAGTGAGCAAGGATATATTCTGGAACAAAAGGAAATTTTCACTTACTGGATTAATTTTCACTAGGAAGTGACCTATCCTATTCACTTCTTTTGTGTTATAAATGGCTTAAACCATGAGATTTCAAGCTAAACAAAATTACACTCTACAAAGTTTAAAACGAGGTGCCCACCATTTCTGAAAAGCAGGTTTTCAATTGCTAGTATACAAGGAACAGAAGAATTTCTAAATTACTGCCCAAAAGCATGTGACACTATGTTCTTGATTAATATGTTCTTTGTACCCTTAGAGGGGATATTCTGACTGAAGATGTTGATACAGTTAATCAGTAATTAGTCACTAATCCATGCTTTTATGATTCAACACTTGAATGAATCAACACTTAGGCAAGAACTATTACTCATTTTTTTCTAATAGACCTAGTGAAATATAAAGAATTAAGTGAAGTGATCATGGTCACACATAGAATGCGCAATAAAAGCAGTCCATTCTGAACAAGCAGTGGGTCAAATATGTCAAATCATTGTACACTCCAGCGAAAGAAGTCAATCATAACTGTTCAGCAGCTTTGAAATCATGAGTCTTAGCTTAAACATAAATGCCAGTTCTCTGGCTATACTTTAAATCAGTTTTTGTTCACTATTTCTCTCTCCTAAAGAACTTCAGGGAAGGTCTGAACAATTAGCCACAAAGAACAAACTTTTACTGAAGGAAAAAGAACAAAATATTCCTTTTGTGTTACTTTCCTATTTGCCTTTCTCTCACCCAGGTGATTGCAAACACAGCAGAAATACTCTTGGCTTTAAAGTAAATAGGCATTTACTTTTTCAAGCGTGTTCATTTACAAGTGTCCAGTTTCATCTCCTTCTGGTATAATACAGACACCTTTGGGCAATACTCTTGTTAGTCCCTTTTGTAGATGAAATTCAGTCTGTATGTTTTATACTTGCTTTCAAAAATATTTGGTTTATGTTAGTCTTGAGTTGACTGAAAGACTACTTCTTGCTGCAAATTACATAGCATCTTTTCAGAAATAACTCTGTCTATCACAGAGAAAAGTTATTCCTGGGCTACAAGAACCACCAGACTATGTAGTACACAACATTTAATGGTGTATCAGCTGCACTGTGTAGTTCACTACATCACCTTACAGAAGCATTGTGTCATACCGTTCAGGTGGTGACAAATGTCTTAAGTGTAGCAGTTAAAATACCTCATAGTTTTTGCACAGACTATGGCCTTTGGAAACACGTACTCTGTTGCATCATTTGGGAAATATAAGACAGTACTAGAACATTAGCTTTCTTCTGTTAATGTAGCTAATACTGTAACTGTACGAAATAATGCTTAGAACCAGTTTTGGGGCAAACAACTTAGGCAGCTATCTGAATTCCCGGCTAAGGAGGAAAGACTTTTAGCCTAAGTTAAGAAGCACTAAAAGCCTTACACTGTTGAGTAAAAGGAAACAGGAGTCTGCGATACAGCCTTTTCCAGGCATCCCATCCTAATTTTTACGATTATTGTACTTTTGACTAGTGTGTCAGTGGCAAACACAGAAATGTTTTCCTTCATTACAACATGTGCGTATTACATATCTTCTGTAACATCATGCTGTAAAAAGGCTTGCATTGAGTTCACTTGACATTTCACCTTTATTCAGACTGATTATATTAGGAATACTGGTTATATAATAGCTTGTCAGCATTGTGTCATTTCAAAGGACTGGGTACAAATCTTCCAAGAGGGAATAAGTATGTTCTTTCTCAGGATTTTTTTTAATTCTCCATACTCCATGCCAATGGATTCTATAGGCCATTGTAACAATCACAAGTTACTTCTCTGTAACATTTTTAATGAAATATAATGATAAACTCTATTTCCGGTACAGCAGTGGAAAAAGAGAAATTTGTCAAAAATTTGTCAAAGTAAGAAAACTGCAACCTCCTTTTCACTACAAGCAGACTTTGAAGGAGCACACCTAAGGCTTTGGAGATATTGCAGAGTTAAAAAAAAAAAAAAGCTTCTAGAAGCTGGTAGGTAGTACTACCAAAAAAGGTAGCTCAATATGGTCATATTGATCATATATGGACCCTGATACTCCAGAGGTATAATTGGCTGTTGTTTCAATGATGGTATTAAATAATATCAAAAGAAAAAAATTGTTCTAACCCTGACTGGGATCTAAAAACAGGAAGCAATCTGCAGGGCTGTATGAACTTGCATTTAGCAATGTTTTCAGTAGTGCATTCTGAAAATACGAGCGGTATATTCTAAGGGTGGGGCGGGGAATGCAGCTTATTTTTTTTCTTCAACTTCACAGCAAGCTAACAGGAAAACTTTTACTTTGGTTGATGCTTCAACTTAGTCCAAGGCATTTCCTTATTGTCTTTCACTCCCTGTTTCCCCACATTAACATTCAGTATGCCACTGGCCTATTAATAGATTGTATAAGCATGCACTGCAGACATATTCACCAGCACAGTCGCACATATGGCTGTCACTCCATGTTCTGCACTGAAGGATGGATCCTTGCGGAAAACATTTCTGCCCTCAGACTTCCACTAGCCAATTTGACATCTTCCCCAGATCAGAGACCCTTGCTGGCACCTCCAGGGGCATGCTTGGGCCTATGTGCATGCTGGTTCCATGAATATTTAACAGAGAAATTGGGAAAAGACTTGCTAGTGATCCATCTGTTAAGCTGCTGGAGCTATACCAGGGACCCATGAATTGGCTGCAGACTTCTTCCATAATAATGCCAAGGTTCAATAGAGAATTTAAGGCATTCAGTTGATCCACTGCCCAGAGCTGACTACTGGCAAGAAGGGTGGCCGCTGCATAGCTGGTGACAGCAGATTTACCACTGAATAAAGCCAAAGCTATCTCTGAAATAATCAGCTGTGACTAATAATAAATAGTAACCTTACACTATCATTTTTTTAGGATAATTTTAGGCCGTTTTTGTCCTTTTTAAAGTAGCTAAGGTATGCTCCTTCCCACCCGATTTTGGCAAACCCTGGTGTTATGCTAGCATGCCAAATAATATCCTTTGGACTTTTTGGCTTCCAAAACTCACTTCCATATCCAATACTGCATAATAATAACTATACTTTGGGAAGAGAGAATGGGATAAGAGGGAGAATAGCACAACAGATCAGTCCATTATGTCACCTCCTGCCACCTAATGAAAGATGTTTTTTGCTTGGGGAACAACATCAGGAATTCTAATAAATCATTGATGGCTCATAAAAAAGTTGAGTCAGTCTCCTGCAGGGTATATCACTCCTGTGTTAACATGGAAGCTGTGGGACAGCAGCTAAGTTTTCTCTCTCTTTTCATTAATTTTAGATTTTGGTTTTGTCCTTTAAAAATGAAATGATCTTATGCTTTAAAAGTTAAGTAAGCCACATTATTACTTTTCAAACAAGTTCAACTATTTTAAAAGAAAGGTTAGAAGAGAACAGTTGGTCGTTTTTCTCAGCATGAAGCATCAGTTTTGATTTTAGGTTTGATCTGCCTGCATTTTCCTTTTTCTTCTTACCTCCTCCTCCCAACTCACTATCTCCAGGGGAGTCATTCAAGGCTGGAAAAAAATGCTAAAGGTTTGCTCTTTTAGAAATTTTTTAGCTTGTTTAAATAAAATTCTTAACAAATGCAGTTAGTCGACACCATATGAACTGGATGTCAGCAAACACAGGGAGAAACTGTATTCAACATAATGGCCTCTAGTCATTCTTAAACTCAGCAAGACAAAATATAACCCCGTCTACTAGGTTACAGTGCTGAAAAGAGACTTCTGTTTCTCCACGCTGACTGCAATTGGCAGTATCATGAGAGCTAACTCAGTTGTTAAAACCATGTCTAAACATAGTAAAATGCCCAACTGCAGTAAAGCCCTTAAGTACCATTAAAAAGACAGAGTAGTTAGTAAAAGTAAGACTGTGGTTTGATGGCACCATAAATCTGTCTTGGGGTCTCCAACTTAATGGTGTAGCAATGTGATGCAAAGCCCTGATCTGGCTGAAACTCACAATCTTGCGTAAAATTTATCCAGTTTTTCTCTGACAGGTTTCTTCCATACAGGTATGTTTGTTCATTAACATCTGGTCCATGCAAGATTTTCTCTGGACTTTGGTCTACTCCTGCCATTCCTGCTCTGTATCTTCAGAAGACTCTGGATGTCACCAGCCTTCTTAAGCATGATGTCAGATCTTCCATTTTGGCTATATTTCCATTTTTGTTTCTCATTGTGGTTGAACCTTTCCTGATCAGGGACTCCTGCATCAGCTCTAAGCAGTTAGACCTTCCGCACCCAGCAGCTGGCACAAACAACATCAGAGTTTGTTCATTTCATGGCTTTGCTTTTATCTGTTTAGTGGCTTTGCTTTTCCTGAAGTTCTGTCTTTTGGCATCTGAACAGGAGATGTTGGGCCTACCAGAACTCTGGCAGTGCACATTAGGAAATGATCTGCCATTCCCTTCTGCACAGATGCTTCAGTGTAGGCTCCAAAGCGACCTGGAACAAGACAGATCAAGACTGGGTTCCACAAAAGACTACAAACAAAGCCAAAAAATAGGCAATCTGGTGCTGCAAGATTAGCATACCTTTAGTAGGAAGCACTCCAGAGCACCTGAAGAGGCCCTTTAACACTAGTTCACTTCACCCAAGGAAGACAGACATCCCAAAAACCATGACAGGGCTATCCAGAGAGTGGATCTTTGCCATTACCTATTGCCAGAATCAAACAATTGATCAACTTGTCATAGGCTAGAAAATGAAGCCTTCTTTCTCGTCATTTGGAGGGGAAGCTTTAATGTCATTTTCTGGGGATGCAGATAGGCCTTGGACACTTGGCCAAAAGACTGACTATTCTGTGCTGATAGTCACCCACCTGTACCAGTCCCATTATATTTATCTAAGCCTACCTCACACCAGACACCTTTTTCAACAAAAGGATCCTACACTCTGGGTGTGGGAGCCACCCTAACTGGAGACTTATTCACTCGATACACAGTCTCCACAATTGATTAGGCTGGAACCAAAAGACAGTAATTTTTTAGAAACCTCTGAGGACATCTACACATGTACAAAAAATCTCAGTGACAGTTCATTATAGTCAGGAATGCATTTGGTGAAGTAAGGCCAGCCTGTATTCACATTTCCCCTCCTGAATAATTATCAGTCATATGTTGCATCTCAGAAATGTGGTATAAGACTGAACTGTAGTTCAAAACACTGATACAGCATCTACCAGATGGTCCTCAATACATAAAGTCTCTTTCTTGATCCTGTGTGGGTTGCTTTTCCTGACCAAGAATTCAGCATTTGCCTCAGTCACCACACACGATAGCAGTATCATGCTGTATTTGGCTAGACTTCTCTTGATCATGGAGAAAATAAGTTTCATCATTATGTCTCGTCACAGTCATTTCACAGACACTAGCACAGGCCCTGGCAAAGAGCATCACCGACACTTTCAGATATTTTGCGCTCATCAGCTTCAACTGGATTGATACTTTTTTCTCACTTCAGCTCGATTTGGCATCATAGAGGTAACCCATGCCAGGGCAGGTGCCTAAAAAGCACAGAGTGAGTTAGCTGCTGGAAGAGTTAATCTCTTTTTCATTGACTGCAGGATATCAGACTATATGCCTAAGTTTTAGGTGGCCCCATTCAAAACAAGATGAATACCACCTATTGCACAGATTTGGGGTGTATTAAAGCCTCTAAACAAGACTGCAGGAGCAGAGAGAACTAGCAAATCCAGGCAAGAAGAACAGCCAACATGTCTCTGCTGGTACCACTCAGTGCTAATGGAGCTCCAACCTTTTTTCACCGCTGCCTGGCTGACAATTGGCTAGACGGTGTTCTGCTGGTCCAAGTGACCCTCTGGATGCAGGTGCTGGCATATGTGACTATCCTAGGAGTTTCAGCCCATTTAACAGTGGAGCTGCTATACATGAGCTGGCTTTGAGAAAATTCAACACGGGGGCCCACAGTGTGCTACCATTGGTCTTTAATCACTGGCCCCTTCTCAAGACTGTCCAACACCACCTGGAATCACTGCTGCATGATGAATTTGTCCTCATCCCTAACTGCAGTGCCTCTACTAGCAATAATTCCAGTCACAGCCCAGAGCTCAGAAACTCCCCAAGGGACTTATCAGGAAGAGTTCCCTCATCTAACTAGCAAAGTCTGCAAGCTGCAAGAGATCAACGGCAGTTTGAAGTGATTGCTAGAACCAGCTCACATCTTCACTGCCAATATGCAGCGTGGACAAAAAGCTACATCTGCCTCCAGAAGCCAGGCACTGCATGCAGCAGGCACAGACTTAACCACACCAGTTATATGTGTGTTGATTGTTCTGCAGCAATAGTCAGTCCAGACCATGCTGCTTGACTTCTTCTGGCAGTCTCGGTTGCCAGTGTCCTACACACATGGTTAGACAGGGATTTCTAATGTTTACATTTCTGGGATGAGGCTTCGGCGTGAACCAGTCCTCAGAGATCTTCCTGCTCAGAGGCACTGTGTTCTGCCAGCAATATTTATTCCTTACACAGAGCCTGAGATCCCCAAATCAGCCAATAGTCCTTCCAAACACTTCCAGGAGAGTCCCCCTGACACCCAAATCAGTTGCCACAAAAATTTTATCTTCTGAATCCCCCTACAAGAGGGTCAACTACAGACATACCCCCCAGGATTTCAGGAGCAGGTTGTAGGAGATCATTACCTTGAGCAGCTCATTTTCTGAGGGACTTACGAAGGAAGAGACAACCACAGTAAGTCTCTGATATTTCCTGATGGTCAAACCTGCAACAAGGCTTGTCCCAACACCCTGTTGAGCAAAGGTAATTAGCAGGTAGGCTCTGTAGACCCTTACAAGTTTTTCCATCTGAGGACCCAATTAGACAAGCAGGATTTTTAAACTACATAAGACATTTAATGGTGGGAGGTATCTAAAGTCAAGGCTGGAATTAATACTGACAGTACAGAGATATGCCAGTCACCATTACGTAAGGCCGTGTAGCTTTGATCCCATGACAAAAGTCAATGTTGTAACACCGAAATATAGGGCAATTAGTTTTTACAAAAAAAAAAAAAAAATTAAAAAAAGAAAACCCTCTTGGAAAGAGATATTACTGTTTACATCCTCAGTTGAAAAGGAAGAGTTTATGCATCCACATACAAAACGTTTAACATTTCTGCTGAAAATGAAAACAAGTAGCACAGTTTTGACCTGTACTGTAGAGCAGTCTAGTGGAATCTGATCGCTGTAATCTAAATATACCGTGCAAGCAGCCATTCCTGTGGGAGGGCTGCATGCAACAGCAGCAACAATAAACAGGATGATGCACAACACATAACTTTTTGCTTCTTTAAAAACATGTTGTTCATTTCATAATGAAACTTGAAGTCTGTGTGTCCCCAATTATCTCTTTTAATACTTCCAGTCCCTTCCATTTCCCCAAAACATCATCTTTCACATAGTGTTCTCCTCATTTCTCCTGCTGCACGCGAAGCATTATGCAGCTTGTCTGGCTCAGAGCTATGCTGCACTGGTCAGCTAGTCAGTACACATACATTGACTGGCCACTTAGATGTTCCCTCTCAGAATGATAATGGACTGAATTCTAGCAAGGTTTCTCCACAGAAGAACATTCATCATGATTTCTACCTAGCCATTGCATGCCATCTATCTTGGTTGAATTTTTTTCATCCTTGTGCTACCAACATTTCCTAAGTTGATGAATGGGTTTCACACCTACTGGGCATGAAAGGTGTGGGCTGTTGGGAGGAAGCTAAAGGGAAAGTGACAGACGGAAGAGGCAACATGATTTGATAAGCTAATTTCTTCAGGAAGCTGGGCTAAATATGTAAGCCAGTACAAGATCATGTTTCTTCTTCCTGATGATGATCTTTTTCTCAGGACGTAGGCACTTGAATAAAGCAGATTTCTTTATCACAGTTTAAAGACATTCTTCAGAAGTTAATGTGGGTGTACACCTATACTGTTGAATGAAACTGGATCACTCACTGAGTCTAAGTGGCTTGATGCGATTGCATCCACACTGCATAGCAATTGGCCCTGTGTCTTTCTTGGTTCTTATATGTACTACAGAGAACACCTTCCAGATTCCAACAGAAATGGCTAGTGTCAGATAGTCTGTCTAAGGAGCCAGCTGTGACCCTGTAGACAAAGACTTTGGATAAAGTACCACTGACATTTTTTACTCTCACTGAAATTAGGATTCCTAGTGGACAGGTCAAGGTCTCTTTTGCGTGTGGTCTATAAGACAAAGATACACAGTGATGACAAACGTGTCAATCAGTGATGGAAAAGTCTGAGAAGTAAAGACTTCCTATTTTTGCACAGCATGCAGGAGCAAGGAGCTCACAAAGCTCCGCCGGAAAGATTCACCACCACCCCCATCACCGTCTCCCCACGCACACACACACAGAGAACACCTTCCATCAAAATTCAGCCTGCTGAAGTTCCAGGGGATATTTCAGGACTCCCCAGCAGAAGCAGCCCTCAGGGAACAGCACTCTGTTTTTTAAGATTGAACTGCTTTCCTTAGCCGCTTCCAGGCTTCCTTTGAACAGCTGGTGTCATCCAACCCATCTTTTGCCTGCCCCATCCCCACAGGCAAATCAGATACGTGCTTATTTCCCTGAGCCTCTTGCTTGTAGGAAACCTATCTCTAACCTGTGATCCTATCACAATACTGTGACATCTATGTTACTACAAATTTATAATAGAGTTAAATTGATTGTCCATTTCCACCAGCATGTCCAATTGTTCTTGAAGTCATAAATAAATTTCCATTTAAAACTGTGGTGTTTTTAGAAGGAACTGCTACAATGAAAGATAAAAATTTCTGATATTTTTCCTTGCTGCTTATTTCCTCTTCCAAAACTTTGTGAAGAAACACCAAAGTGATGACAAGGAAAATATTTCTTCCTCTTGCTGCATTGGAATGGGGGGAAGGGGGGGAGCACAGAGAGGAAGACGGGACTGTAAGGCATGGAGGGAGCTTTGTAAGGAAAAACTGTAAACCGGATGAAGACATGAGAGAACATTGCAGAAATTTATCAACTATGTTTGACAAATGTTTTTTATGTCAAGTAACATATTTGATGAACAGCCTAAAAAGCTGATTGAATACCAGAATAACTGATTTGTCAAGCACATTATTTGATGAAAGATGACAATTTATTGACTAATGGTTGGTTTTGTTAATCAGATCTCAAAGTCCTTAGTCAAGAAAAACTCCGCTGAGGCCAAATCCTGAAATCTTTAATATGAACCAGGGGTTGCTCCACACCAGAGTGCAGAGCTATTCACTGTCGTCAAGATGGTGCTATTCACCTAGTGGGAAATGCACAATCTATGCACTTGACATTCTGATATTTTGACCTGAAGAATACATTTCAATGGCCGTTATAAATATACAACTTTTTTCTGCCAAGTATCTCCAACATTCTCTTTCTATCCAACTGCAGATGTTTGTACAAAACATAGCTATTAAACCTATATAGCTATGAAAACACTAGTCTTGACAAGAGTCACCATCATCAAACATTTGGTCTTAAAAATATAGACTCCACTGGCACACAGGAACAGTTTAGACCAGGAAAACAACACAGGCCATAAGTAGATTCACCCAGAACTATAACAGCTGTAGCTATAGTTATCATCAAACCAATTTATCATTTTATATATGCATTTGATCGACAGTGTATTGCATTTATCACTGAAATAGACCAGGCTTTTGATGTTCATGGCCTTACTACTGACCTTTCCAGACAATCCCATATTAGTTCTGCTCACCTTTCCATGGTGGTCATGTAGACTTTGCAGCACCAAAGAGAAATATTTCCTTCCTGTTGCTGATCTTCATTTGGCATGGTCAAGGGAAAGGATATGAAGAGAGTGTATGCCCATATGAGCGCAGGAAGGTGAGAACTGGATGCTGGGAACTGAAATGCCAATGTAACATTCCATAAACTTGTAGAGTAGAAGATATTTCGTTATTTATTTTGGCTTGTATTTTGCCACTACACCATTCCATCACTCCACTCCCTCCTCTATCCTCATTCCATTTTAATGAAGAATGCTAAATTTGAGTAGCCCTAAAAAAAATGTGCTGTATAAAAGCACTAGGTGTTGTCATGTGAAAATAAAACCAAATTAGAAATTATTCCAATAGGTGCCACTGCCAAATAGTCAGAAGAAATCTTGCACTGGTGTCTAAACCAGAAATAATAAACTGTTTTACTGACTTACCTGTATCTAATCAGAATCATATACTCTGAACGTATTTGCATATAGAGCTGAACTCTTCGTCACTCAAATTACTGCAGAGAAACAAGGTTTATACTATTTGATTGCATATGTACACTAGCACTTCAGATTACTTGCTTCTGTCAGGACTGCACTTCTCCTGTGAATGACTCAGTTTAGCTTTACTGTATACTATTAGTACAGAGAGATACACTGTTGCCAGAGAGGCATGCAAGAATACGCATCCTATGCAACTTGACGTTCACTGGGGATTACACTTGAGTTATTTCTTATATGTCACTGCCTTTTCTCCCCGCCTAAACATTATAACCATTGTGGGAGGTCAGCTGATGAAGTCAGAAGAGAGATACTGATGCTAATTGCACTTGGGAAGAGCATTCTACACATAGAATCATAAGATCACCTAGGTTGGAAGACACCTTTAAGATCATCAAGTCCAACCATCAACCTAGCACTGCCAAAACCACCAGTAACCATGTCCCTCAGCACCACGTCTACCTGTCTTTTAAATACCTCCAGGGATGGCAATTCCACCACTTCCGTGGGCAGCCTGTTCCAATGTTTGATAACCCTTTTGGTGAATAAATTTTTCCTAATATCCATACTAAATATCCCCTGGAGCAACTTGAGGCCATTTCCTCTTGTTCTGTTGCTTGTTACTCAAAACAATTCCTGCTGTAAAAGACAGCATCAGATAAAAGAAACATCTGATTGGATGGAAATCGGGCAATAAGAGCAAAAGACGTGCATAGTTGGAGATATTTTGATGATTTGATGAAATCTGGAAGTGGGTCCCCCTAGCTCGAACGACGTGCCTAAATTGACCAGAATGAACGTAAATTCTACATGGGGTATATCGATAAATGCAGGGCCAAGTGAGATTTCAGTGCTTAGGCTGGGATACCTCTTTTCCTGTCCTTTCCTCATTCTTTTATTCTTTCTCCAGTTCTGTCTTTAAACTCTCTATAGCTTAGTAGGAGCACCCCAGTAACACTTGTAACCTGACAAAAACCCAGGATGACTCACATGATGCATGCTCACAGGGACCGATCATCCCAGAGTTGGTGCCCTCCCTGGCTCAGCCAGCCTACAGCCATCCACAATGAGACATACGTAGCAAGGGCACTGAAGGAGCTATCTGCCATCCAGACTCGTATCTGAACACCCACTTAACCTCTGTCGTCCTGAACCCCTAGCTTCACAGTGCCTTCCTGTTGTCACAGGATGGGCCCCAGGAGAGAGAGGTTCCACCATGTATCATTTGCAAGCAGGGAAGAAAGCAGAGCTGGCCGTCTGAGAGTCTCTCTGAGCTTGTGCACTGGTTGGTGTCTGTACTACCTGAGATAAGCTGATTGCACATGCTTGCACTGTGACCGATGTAATTTTTACATGGGGAAAAAAAAAAACAACATGGAGAAGAAAATAAGTTATAAGCCAGATTCACTGTAGGTGATTATGTAGTAAAATGAATATTTAAAGAAGATAGATTGTATATAGCTATAGATACAGATACAGATATTTAAAAAAAAAAAAAAATAATAGAAATCACCTTTATGCTCAACTTGCTCACTTGCGCAAATGTCCAGACAAAGGTACCTCTAATACAGTAAGGGAAACTACCAGAACTTTTCTGATAGCTAAAAATGTCCAATATATGCCCTGCACTCTCTGGGGCTTCTGTGTAAATGTTGTGCCATTCAGACCATGGACTGAATTTCATTATTTATGTATTTGTGTTGTGTTTTCTTATTTTTATTGAGCTTGAATTAATCCTTTACCAAAAAAACTATGACATACTTTGACACTGAAAGCAGAGTAGATGAAAGGAAGATAAAAAATACGAATATCAGGAACTAAGCCCAAGTAAAAAGCATGGGTTTTCGAAGTCTGCAATCGTGACCAAAATTTTTACTGGAAATGAAGGCATGCTATTAATATGATTCCTCATGACACTACAAAAGGAATCTTGCAATAGGACAATTCAGGTAAAGAAGCTAACTTCAGCACGCTTCAGGAAGAAGCTGTGAAAATACAACTGCAGTGTAGAATCTGTTTATAAGCATTAAAATTTTTCCAGGTTTCAGAATGATTCAAAGGGGAAAAAGAAAAAGTAAAATAATTAGTCCACAAAACTGTGGACATTAGAAACTTTGAATATTATCAAATTTTAAAGTATGTGGTTTTTAACGTTAAATATAGGCTAAAATGTTCATGAGAAACTATTGGCATTACCAATGTTTTTCCATTTCAATAAATTCTTGTGTAATATATTTTAATCATAAAGGAGAGATTAAAATCATTATGCGGGTTGTCTTGTTTACCAATACTTTGGAAACCAAAATATTGTAACTAGTACATCCTACATTAGAATGCTAATTAAAAATAGCATAAGCATGTATTGCCAAGAAAATTTTGAAAGAAAATTAGCTCTTTTCCATGGGTTCACAGGAACAACTTCGAAATTTTTAGCAATTTTGCTGAATTATTGTGTTGTTCTGTTAATAAGACCACAATTATGGGGGAAAAAGTATTAAGAATGAACAATTGACTGGACTTGTCCTGTTGTAATGAACCATCACATTCTAAGTATTTTTTGCTGTGTAGCATAGCAGCCTGCAATCTGAGTGTTTTACAATAAGTACTTGGATGCTATGTAAGGTGTATCTTAATGGACAAGTTATTTTATTACTTTGTACTGGAGCATTACCACACTCTGGACTGTCTTGGAAAGAACCTGGTCACTGCTCATGAAGTCTCAGAGGCGTCAGCAGAACTTTTATACTTCTTAACACGCACGCTGTGTGCAGCCTATCCAGCACATGGCGAGAAACGGCAATGATCACCTCAGGTTGATCACTGTCATTGTCTCCGCAGTGATGGTCTGATCATGACATCTGCTCAATAAAAGACTGGGCAGCGAATGGTGATGCTGAGCTCCTGCTTCATTGCAATGATCATTACCTTGGGCCTAAAGAAAAATCCCCATCCTCTCCCATGTGCAGAAAGAGGATAACACCTAACTTCTTGTGATTTAAGGAGAGTCTCAGTGCTCGGTTTGTTGCTTTGTATATTCAAGGAGGAAGCAGCTCCTGACCATTTGCCCTTTCACACTGGTAAGCCCTCCTTGGTCTGTCTGCTCTTTGCAAGTTTGTACTCACTGATCCTGGACCAGCCCTCCACAGAACGTGGTTTTCAGAACACTGTGTGCTTTGGGTGACATTTTCAGAAGCATAAGAGGAGCTTTTGTGTTGGGCTGTGTACATATCTGGAGGTCAACACCGAACACAGCAAAGCGGTATGCCTCCCTGAATAGACAAGCCCCAAGCCCCATTATCAAATAAAGAGATCTTGGCTCTGAAGTGCCTAAGTCACTTTTGAAAAAATATGATCAGGTGCTTTTGTAAAATGTAACTTGTTTGATGGCTTGGCTCCTGAAAGAGGTCATATACACAGAAACTTTGACAGACTCAGTAGCACATGGAAAGTGCACATTTAGCTAGCTGCCTCCTTCCTTCTATATTTAAAGTACAGTTTACTACAGGAGAGGGGAAAGATTAGGAGCCTGTACCTCACTTCATTTACGCTCAGACACAGAAATACAAGGCGAAATTTTGAGAAGCAGCACGAAAAAATCCATCACAAAAGAAAAAAGACTATCGTTTCAAAAACCGCCTGTTTCCTCTGAGAGAGGGGCTTCGTGATGGAAGCTCTCTGTTGCTGAGAAGAAAGCACACACGTATATGTAAACATATCCCACATAGTCTGTGACGCACTGCTTCCCTTCTAAACATAGAGTGTGTTATCAGCACCACTGTACACATCAGCAGCTGAGTGGCTGCCCAACACCATGTTTATCTAATGGACCGTAATAGCCAGAGCGACTGAGCACAATAGACAGTGAGATGTGTAAGTATGTTCTGAGCTAGTACAAGTCCTTTTTTCTCTTCTCCAGATGGGGAAAGGAGGGGGTGAGGGCATTACACAAGACAGATCACACGGCTGTCCAGCAGTCACTGAACCATAGCATAAAGGCCTTGTTTAGATAAATAATGACTCCTTTACTTTATTCTTAGAAGTGGAAGTCTCTAGAGCTGAAACATAATGTCCCACAACTGCTTCTGGCATCTGTTTTTCAGGGAAAGGATTGGGCCATTTATAAGGGGATCCATTTTCACAAAGGTCTGCTCTGTTGTAGAGAGAATTCATCTCTTCCCATCAATAGATCCCATCCACTTACAAAGGACAACAAGGCAATGAGCTAAGAGTTTCAACACACTGTTTTGGAAATGAACTAGGCAATTGAATCGTGTCTTCCTCAGGCCTCTTCTAAGCATCCTACAAAGTGTCCCAGGAGGAGTATACTAAGCAAAGAAAAAACTGTCATCAGCTGAAAAATTTGGTTTGTAAGGTATTTCCTTCTCCATTTTTTTTTTAACTTTATAATTGAGAAGTCTTTTAGAATTTAACTCCAGAGTTTGCTGAGTTCTGGAAATCAGAATAATGAAGCTGACATACTTCCCATATACATGCAAAGGCTTAAGATTTCCTTATAAACCGAGCAGCTGAAGGCATATGATTCACAGAAGACCTCACCACTCATAAAACAACCACGGCAGTCTGAGAGGAGATATTTTCTCTCATCTCAGGAAGTCGACACAAGAAGGAAAGAGCAAAGTAAATAACGATGGTTTACTTCTGAATCCTATCTCAGTTTCTGCTGAGAAACTGCTATGGAGAAGCACCTGTACTGTGAATAGTTTATTCATCAAATTATTCCTTTTCCCTAGTTGTCACTTATTAACAAATAGCTCATGAACTCTATTATCTATTATATATTTGACATTCATTGTGCTTCAAGAAGCACCTTAGTCTGTTGTTAGTTTATGACCTGATCATGACAGGTTTTACTAGTCATTTCAGAGAGCATGCAAGTGTTGAGTCCACCCTGGAAACACCTAACTTGAGCTTCACAACCAAGAGAAGCTCATTTCATTGTTTGACAAATACAAGGTCTCTCCACTGGCAGAGAGGCAGTGGGTCCTACTCAAACACACCTGCAGCAGATGTCAGGCAGGAAGAGGGAGTGAAAGGGGACAGAGACGCAGGGAGAGCCTCCTTGAGAGGTTACAGCCAAGTGACAAGTTGCTGTCTGGAGGAGTCTTTTGAGAGGAGGAGAAAAAGCCCGGGAAGCATGACTGAAAGCCTGGGTATGTGGTGATATGTCCAAACGAAGAGAGGAGGGTCAGGTAGGATGACCTATTTTGAGCGTATGGCTTTATTGTCCTTCTGGGAACTTTATTACTTCAGAAAGGATGGAGGCAAAGAGTGCTTTAATTGAGAGGCTAATGCTGAGAGGCTGAGATATTCAGGGGAGACCTCTGCCTGGGCAGGAGAGGGAGCGAATCTTTTGCACAAGTGCTTCTGAATTTTTTGCCTTGCTTTCCATCTTTATAATGCTGTAAATTTTAGAATGAACTTTAAAGGGTAACCAGTAGGCATTACTTGATATACCTGCTTCACGGGTAGTTTAACTAAGGCTCAGGAAAGCAAAGGGGTTTACTCCTTTTGTGAGACAAAAGACAGGCAAGAGCATAACAAAGTGAAGGGCATTTGGGAATGCTATTTCAAGTATTCTAGATGCAAAACCACATAGTGACACCAAGTCATTCAGGAAGCTATAATTATCTACTCTGTTTTGGAGAATACTTGTGACAAACCAGTCAGTGTTGCAAGTGGTGGCCTCAGATAAGAAAAGGAGTCTGTAAAATTCAAGCTTCAACAGAAAACTACGGATGAGTCACAACCAGGGTTAAAACTGAAACAAAAGCCCACATTGCATTAAGATTCTTCATTAAGATAAACACCCAAGATACACACACACACAATCCCTATTGCCTCCTACTAGGCAGTTCATAGTTCAGTCTTTTCCTGATGATTTTCTATACCCATTCTCTGGGGATACAGCTGACTGCTAGCAATTACCCTTGATACACCAGCAGGTATTTCCTGAGGGGAAATGACAATCCTAATAGCTAGTGGCTGGTAAGCCTCCAGCTGACTGAGCCAGTTTTAACTCCTGACAAACTGGGCCCTGTCCATTTAGCTTGTCACAAGTACTTTAATGCCTTCTTTGGAGAGGACTCAATGTTCCTAGAAAAATTTTAGAGGGCTTTTCTGGGTGCAGAACTTTGCATCTCACATTTCCATCTGCTTCTGTTTGCCAGACTGTAGAGCAGAAATCTGGAATGGGTCACAGCATGGCTCAGGCTCCCCAGATGATCTCCACTCCTGAGCAAACATGAGGGTGTGAAGGTCTCTAAGGATGCGTCGTCACAACTCGTGAGGGGGAAGACTTTCCAGGAAAGAGCAAGTAACAGAATCCACAAACCTTCCCAGGGCTGCATTTTCAAAGGCAGATAAGACTGTGCCTGTGCCACACTCGGGTGCACGTAGCTTCCCTGCTGCCTGCTTTGCCATGTCCTTATGGCGCAGCCTCCTGAGCACATGCTGTACACCTCTGCACCCTGCCATGCCCAGGAGCCACCAGGCAAGCTAAGGCTGGCCATCCTGTGTAAATTCTCTCCCTGGACCTGGCAGCAAGGGGCTGGTCCCATCTGAATTGGGGTTCCCAGTGAAATCGAAGTACAGCTCCTCACCCAGGAATTTAAATGACACCGTTGGTGCTCAGTGAGCTAATTATCCCCACTTGCAAATTTGAATCAATGGCAACAGTATTTTATTAAAGAGAGAAGGGAAAATTCCTAACTAAATAAAACCACTGGCTAATATGCACTACCTAAGCCATAAAGTACAACTGTCTCACAGCCACCTTTGGCAAAGTTTACGCCAGCCAGTTGCTTCCTCCTCCCTGTGGTAACATCTCCTTCACATTTTGAGACTGTCAAGTTTTCCCACACAAAAAGGTCAATTCAAGCTACTTCTACTCTTCTGTCTTCCTCTTTTCCACCGGTCTCTCTGCTAGCTATGTCAGTTAACTGCTACAGTTTCTGTTATTTCACCTCTTAATAAAATATGTGTAGTGCTAAGAGAACTATCGGTCTTCTTGCATACGTGAGACTCTTAAACAGGTTATCCTATTTCACAACTTAGCAGGAGCCACTCTAATAGTCTTTCACCTCTAACTTTCACATATTTATGCAAGAAGCTGTTGCCTTACTTTAGCATCGTTACTCACCCTCAGAATATCAAGCCATAACTGGCTAATACACACTTTGTGATGCTATTCCCAAAACAAACTCTTTTCCAATTCATGACATGCCCTTCCTTTTCTCAGAAGTGGCTCTCAGGCACAACAAATGAAATATGTAAAGCAGCCATTTCTCAGGCCAGCCCATTGGATCCTATCTGTTCTCCTTGGCAGACGCTGACAGGAAGCCTCTCTTCTGGGAGCAGATTCCTGGTGGGAGGGAGAGTTACTGAAGTGCATTGCTTTAAGTTTAGACTTCCGCTTCCACTTTTTCACAGAGACTGCCTATGAAACAGTTGGGTACAAGAGACCCCTCATCTAGTAGGCTATGGATAAATCCCATTGAGTTCAATAAGACTTTTGCTTCTCAGGCACTTTGGTACTTCTGGAAATTCCACTACTAAACCTCTCAAGGTGAATCTAAAGAGGAGCCTCTCATCAGGTCAAACCCTGGATGACTTTGGCACTGGTCTGTATCAGCTTTGGGGTTTATAAAAATTAAAACCAACTAATGAAGATTTTAGAAAAAAACCCGAAACTCTTCCATTTGGTCCTCAGTTGAAGAGATAAACAAACCCACCTCTTTTACTGAAATATTTTCCCTCCCAATGACATACATACATGCATATATACGTGTATATATATAACACATACATACATGCATATAGAATGTGTATATATATATAGGAAGCATGAATAAAACAAACCAAATCCATGTCACCTAAAGATTTTGAAAATTCAAATCCAGATAGGTATAGTATGCGAGCCTAAGGGATAGTATATATGGCTTTTGTATACATTATTAGTTAGCAATAATGGCATAAAATATTTAACAATAACCAGGAATTAACAACATTTTGTTGGCTTTTGCTTTTTACTGTAAATCAGCTTTAGTCTGCTGCTGGCTGGCTTTGTTTACTTTAAAACATTTCTGAATGTTTTGTTAGAGACAAGTGTTCTAATGTCCTTGCCAAATTTTTGCCGGATTGAAAATGTGCATAGCTTATTTTCCTTTTAAGACTGCACAAGAACAGTATGTTTCAGGTCTCAGTTTGCAACTCCTGCAAGTTCTCACTGATTACTTTTTTAAAAGGCTGTAGTACCTACATGGCCAAAGCCCAGATCATCACCCTACTGGGCAAAATTTCACTAGTTTGCACAACTTCCTCAATAGGTGGTTCTGAATACACTGTACTATATCAGTGCCTCCAACACACAGTTTAGAAATGCAGCTCTAATAAAGATACAGGCACATACCAGAGTTTCCAAATATTTGCTCAAAAGGGAGCCAGAGAAGCAAAGTTTACAGCTAAAAAGTGCAATGCATTACACAATTATGCATCCTTTTTTGGGAAAAGACTACCAACTACTAAAAGAAAGCTGTCTTCAATGGACTGCACGACTTGAATACCCTATAGGATTTCTACATGACTCAAACTGCCAGTGTTTGTGTGTCCGTGTTAGAAGTACAGTCCAGCTTTCAGAATCTCACAAGCCAGAGCACAGAGGTGACCTAAGGGAGTGCGTGACAGAAAAGAAAACCAGAGAAGTGGCTGAGGCCAGTAGGCAAAGCTGTGGCAACCTCTTGGTTTGCTTATTTTTAAAGTGGGGGAATATAGATAGGGAAAGGCATTTGACTTTGGAGAGAGTGGGATGAAGACAAAGTACACTAGCTGTCAACCAACAAAAAAGGAGAGACATTATTTTTGTGCACTGAGTAAAATATGAGCTGCTGTCCTTCCCCCACTGCTCCTTTCCATGTTCTTCCTCCCCAGATCAGCAACCCATGCCAGTCGCTCTCTTTGGGCCATTTCTTGCTGAAGAGAAGATTCCTGTGTCTAGGTAGGATTTTGCAGAGGACAATTTCAGTTTCCAAATGATATCTCCACGCTCCCTGACCTGGCTTGACAGCAGTGCAGAACTGTTCCCTGGCCACCCAGGGAGAGTTTGCCTCCATGCTTCTGGGCAACTGGTTTTTTACTGCCTTCTTGCAGCCTCAACCCAGTATTGCACTGGCAAGCACAGAACCAGTCTAACATTTTTTGTAAAGATCTGTGCAAAGGTTATGGGATGCACACCAGGCTTAACAGATTGATTTAACATGAAATATTTACAGGATATTTAGATTACACTCAGCTTAATGTCTGGAAGTAGACCCCAGCTGTTTTTTTCTGCAAGTGCCAGCAATCATTTCTCGTTGGTTTCCAAGAGTAATCTGGAGAGGAAAAAGAAATAAAAATTAAATAATAAATAAAAAAAACCCAAACAACAACAACAAAAAAGGAGGGGTAAGGCATTTATTATAAGAACTGTAATGAAAGCTAGAATCTCTGCACTCTTCTGTCATCATAAAATCTTCCTGATCTTAACTCCTGACCTGATTCATGTCATCCTCTCCAAACACCTGCACTGAAGAAAACCTCTCTGGACTATCATAGTGGCACTATCCACTTTCTGAAAAATGATTCCTTATAGATGTCAATCTGTAGTACCCATGTGGTATGTGTTACTCAGCCTTTTAGATGAAGCTAAGCAGAAATAAGGGGATACTTTTACAAAGGGGAAGAATTGCACTCTTGGGAAAAAGCAGGTGATGTATAACTATGGTAATTTAAACAACATTTTGCTGTTTTGGGCAATCGTCTATCAAAACACAACTAACATATACCATAATTAGAAACAAGGCAATGAGATAGAGAAGGTAATACTTAATGAAAAAAAAAGATGTAATGAAGATTGGTCTCTGGAGAGAAAAACAAGGGATTTTGAAACAACCTGTGTTTGTGTACACAGAAAACAAAAGAAATAAAAACACAATTACTGGGTGCAGAAAGGGCAGCAGAAAGAGTGAATGCCAAAATATCTGTAACAAACAGGCATGGTTAGACGTGGAAGAGTGGCTAGTGTCCACATACAGTTGGCATTTAGCTGTGAGTGCCAGCGATACACATCTGTTATAATGGGCAGGCAACCAAACGAGTATAACTTGTAGAGGGACAGAAGATATAAAGAGGAAAAAGAAGAAACGTGGTCTGCTTTTGTTGTAAACCATGACATAAATTAAATTACAGAAAGGGAGGAGAAATTCTTAACAGACTGAGAGCAAAGATTTGAGAGAAAGCATGGTAACATGAATTAAAAGTAAAAATAGTACAAATGTAAAATGAAGTCTGCACAGTTATTCCTTGAAGAGAAAGGGATTACCATCACCAGAATTCCACAACTACTTTCAACTTAACTACTTTCAACTTTATCCCTCTCTGTGGGGTTAAAGTTATTAAGCTGCAGTGCATTTCTGAATGACTGGATCATATTCTGAAGTTCAGAATTACAATGCAGCACAGGAAATCTTTATTTCTCCAACAGCCTAAGGTTCATTGCCTCTTAGTGAAGACTTTCTATGTCAAATGACACCTTTCAAATCTCCTTCTTAATGAAATGGAAAAAGAGCAAAAAGGAAACAAAAAAGAATGTACTTTTTTCTCTGACTTTTTTAGAAATTGCTCATCTTTTGTCTTCAAGTTTCAAATATTACCAAAAAAAATCATACTGGGACAGAAACTACACCAGTAGAATTCAAGACAAGACTCATTTCAGAAAGTTATGAACATCTTATAATAGTGGGGAGGCAATAATAACAAGAACTACAATTTTAACTAGTTGTTACTGAGTGCTGTGCCTGAAATAATAAAGAAGATTTGAATTTCCTAATACAGGCTGAACAGCACACAGAGGTAGTAGCTGCTTCTGGACATGGCAAAAGATAATAACCTCCTGATACACATGGGAAAACAAAGACCAATAGAGAAGCCATGCTGAATTTAACCTTGATTTGAACAGAGCCTGGCTCTGATGTAGGAGATTGTTAAGACAAAAGCTCTGCTACCACCTGCCCCCCAGGGTGGGAAATCTCATTTGTTTCTGCCCAAGCATAAGTCAGGACAAGGATTCCCAACCAGTTCACAGTTAAAGGCTTTAGGCTGCCTCTGAGAAGTGGTTCCAGATTGGTTCCTTCCTCCCTGCCCCCAGAGAATGCTCATGTGGTGAGGTAACTTCATCCTTCACTTGTTTTCTTCATTGCAGGGAAAAAATCAGTTGCTCAGACAGAAAATGTTCTCTCCCTCTCTTTTTTCCCTTCTCTTTTTTTCTTTTTTTTTCCCCCTTTTTTTCTTATTCTTGTTGTTGCCTTTTGCTGACTGACATTAAACAAACCTCTGATTCCCATGATCCATCACACATCCAAAACTGCAGGGAATATCCAAATCATTTCCACAATATAAAAATAATTTATTTTCATAGGATCTACCATCAAGAGAAAAAAGAGTAAGAAATCTAGAAACGGCAATGGGAACTCTAGGGAGAGGCAGAGCTCTTGGCTCAAAGAGAAGAGAATGGTCCATAGATCACATGTATCCAGGCTCTGTCCCTTCCCAGCAGTCATTGTACCTACAATCACCCAAGAATTTCAAGAGCCCATTCCACAGCACCCCATTCTACAAAGCCTCTAGGGTTCGGAATGCATTCAGCAATGACGACGTGGAATAATTAAGGGGGAAAAATATGTTATTCGTCCTCTGCACCAGAAGAGGTGATTAATTACCAAAGAGAGGTTTACAAAGTAGCACAGCACAAAGCCATATCCAGCAACTCCATCTTTCCTTGTGAGAAATAGTTGAATGATCTTCTAAACATTTTTCAAGTCATCACACTCCTTTTTCCATCGTTGTCTTCTACTAATATTTTTATCTCCAGGTTCATTGTTCTTTCCCTATTCATTGCTCAAATGTTCTTTCCTTCTCTTCTTTTTAATGTGTAACCTCCCTTCCTGTAACAGCTATCAGTGATTTTCACCCCTTAGCAAGTTGAAGCTCCGACGAAATAGTTTAAATGATATTTCCTTTTTCAAGAAGTAAAAGGTTGAGAACTCAAGGATATTGTGATTGACAAATCATTTCAAATGAAAATAACAGTGCACCCAGAGCTTTTTGTAATGCTTAACTGAACCGGAACCAAGCTTTCACTGTTGAAACTGTGCAGGGAGTAATTTCTCTTTTATATGTGTTCACGTTTGCTCTTAACATGCTTAGTGAAACAAATCAAATGTTCCAAAATAGGAACATCTAGAGTCGGGGGCTGGGCCTTTCCAAGAAACAGGTGTAAAATATAGCAGAATTCTCATGAAAGACTCTTGCATTCTTTTCAGGATATCTGTAGCTTTCTATATAATGACCCAATATTTGGATATATTTCATTTGTAAATCCAGACTTTTGATTAGATAACTCGGTACATCAAATTGGCTTAGGTCCACCCACAACCAAACTGGAATTCTCCTTATTCTCCTCAATTTGTAAATCTCATCAGTTGTTAAGGATGACGCATTGACATGGTGCTTCATAAAGCATATCAGAAATTTTACACGTGAGCAGAGAGAACCACAATGCAATGTTATCACACCTACACCGGAGAAGTAAGACACACAAGATGCTTTAAAAAAAAAACAAACCAAACCAAAAAAACTCCTCTGGGACAAAAGCAGTGATAGAACAAATGCATGAAACCACACGGAACCTTTTATCCTATTTATTTAAGGATATTTGAACTAAGTAAATTTGGTACACCAAGAAAATAAACCACAGTGCCCACTGTTTTTTTAATGTACTTGATCTATAAACAATATAAAATATAAAAGGAAAATGCAAGTGCAATTATGTACGCAGTTGGTGTACCTGGTGGAAGTTTTACTATATCATAATATATTAATATAATAAAAAAGCCAGAACATAATGAATAAACAACATTCAGGTGGTTGTATTAAGTGTCCTGATCCACCATGTTTCCTGTTTCTTCTGCTAAGTAAATGTATGTTCTGACTGCTGAAAATTTCAAATAGTCTTAAAAAGCAATGGTAACACATGCTGTTATTTCAGTTGTAAGGGTGAATTTTAGAGCAAGGAAATTCTTAGAAATGGAAAGAATCACCATTCAAATAATCAATAAGGATCTAAGCAATTCAGATTCTCAGCGTAAATACAATTATATTGGAATGGGGCTAATTTTTTTGTTGGGAGGCCATCTCATTTAATTCGATCTTGCAGTCCTTGGACAGCTTTTCTACATTTAAAAAGGAGCACTCAGCGTTGGTATTTTCTACAGTTTAGAAAATCACCCTGCTCTGAATACAATGCAAGCATTTCCATCAGGAATATTGCAGATTCCTGGGCCAAATCGAAAACCAGAGCACTTGCATTTTAAAGCTAGCAAAGGAAGCAGAAGGCATTGTCTCTCCATCTATGTACTAAAACGCACAGAGCTAGATGGGGAGTGTGTGTGTACGTATGTGTATCTGTCACCAACAGGTTTCAATCGAGGAAGCAGTAAACTTGTCCCATGTGTTTTCTCTGTTCATTGGTTTCTTCTACCATTCAGATTACAGAGGTCGCTGGAAGCCCCTAGTAAAGACATGGTATGCCGGAAGACTTACCAAAACAAGTCTTTTTTTAAATGTTTCTTTCAGCGACTTGTGAAATTCCTCACCTTCATCTTTCATTCCCCAGGGAGCAGACTCTGAGGAAGTGGATGGCACCAACTAGCCGTCTGCTTTGAAATTACAGACCATTTGACTGAGAAAACTTGAAAGACATAATCTATTTTTCTACTGACCTTGCGGTTCCCCCATATGAGCCTACCACCATCATATCTGCAGTTACGGATTTTGGCTGCCACTTCCTCCTATATTTTTAACAGATGGATTCATTCGTTAGTATGCTTTTTCTCATGCCTGCATTTAATTTTCGTCTTCCCCCATCCTCAAAGCACCAACTTCAAATGCAACGTTTCCTCCCTGGGAGACATGTCACCCTCCCCAGCCCCATGGAGGCCGAGGACCCTCAGACCTCCCTCTGTCACCATGATGAGCACACGGCGTGTCAGCCGCTCCCCACCAGAAAAGAGCTTTCTGTGAAATACAGAAAATCCTTTCTGGGGAAAATGGCAATAAGTACCCAAAATTTTGGTTTTATATTCTCAAAAGTATTGGTTGTCATTCAGCATTGAAATTTCTTGCCAACTGATTGACAAATTAAATGCACCTCACTGAATAGGAGGTCCACCTTAACATTAAAAGTACAAGATTTTACGTGCAGGTGGAGAAAAACAAATATTTAGGGTAATAAAACCTTCATTAACTAAGGACTTTCAGGAGAGTCACAGAAATAAAACTTAGGCAGCTATTAGCAATCTGACACGGTGCTGTTTATTTAGGTCAAGTCTTCAGAGTGTCTGTTAGCCCTGTAATGATTTGTGAATATCTGTAATTTTCCTTAAGGCTAAACAAATGAGGAAGCCATCTTGTTTTCCACATCATTGGACCTAGCATGCTCCAGCAGATTACCATGGCAACCAGAGCGAGTGTGCCCGGTGTGAAGACAATGGTGTAGGCCTCATTTCCTAAAAGCATGTTCCTACCGAGGTTGAATCGCCAATTAAAAGACTTTTCTGTCCTCCGGGGTTTCGGAGATGCAAATAGAGTTGTGAAGCCTGGCTGGCCAGCTGCTTTACCTGAGCTAGTCACTCTTACAGATTGTCTAAATATAGAAAAACATCCAGCAAACAGGGAAAGAGGTGCTTCTGGAATTTCATCAAGGACTGGATTAATTCTCAAAAAAAACCCAAACGTTGCTTTGAAGAGTGATCTGAGACAATTCTTGTGATTTTTGATTACTGAGTAAACAGCTTGAACAAGGAGGTGTTCTCCAAGCCTTGGAAGACGCTCACAGTGCATCTTCTACAGCATCAACAGTAACATGTTTTGTCATCAGCCCTCTGTCAGCATGTCTGAGTCACACACATTTGGTATAAGTAAGGATTAATTATAGATCTAATAAAAAAAGAAAAGATGCGAGACTGTGGGATGACTGTTCCAACATGGCTTTTAGGCATCATTCTTCTTCTTATAAATGCCTTATTGTGGCATATTTCTATTTTAAAAAATTAAAATCAGCTGCTCATAAGTTGCCTTTATTAAAACAGAACTAAATTTTATAAAGAAAGGTAACTTTTATAGTAACATCAATTAATGAATTGTCTCACCAAGATATCAGTTTGCGTAGCACAAAATTGTGGCTACAGCTGATTCAAACCAAAAATTATCTGTAATAATTTTTCCGATCTTGTTATACTGACATTGGTTGAGAGAAGATACTAGAGGAAATTGAGAAATATGATAGGACTGTAAACACTAACAATAAAGTAACATTTTGCTCAAGGTAAAATAATTGATTTAGTAGGTGGTCATTGTTAAAATATAGATCAAGCACTGAATGAAACAGAGACACTGCAAGTTGGACTAGGTATAAGATATGTCTTCACTCATTTAGAGTCATTCACATTCATGTAAATGTCTTGTACTGGAGGACATCCACCACAAAACTCCAAAAGCCTTCAAACTCTTCAGACGCATGGCTAGAACAGCCATCAGAGCCCAAAGACTAAGAAAAAAACCATCTATATATAATGTTAATCCTGTTTGGATAATCAATGACCACATAGTGTTTTTCAGTTATGAGCTCCTGAACATCAGTAGATCCTAAAGCACCCTTGTATTATTCTGTTCCCACTCAGCCAAGCAGAACCTAGCATTAAGTTTATTTAGTACATGCAGGGCATGCCCTCATATGTGAGATCAGCATAAGACATAGGGTGAATTAGGCTTAACATACATGCTCCAAATGAAGGACACACAGGAGAAAGGTTGATCTGTGTACAGCATGAAGCCCATGTCTATTCATTTTAAGATCCAGATACGTCCCTGTTAAAATTTTCCAAACCTGTCTTCTATTGATTTCCATGAGAATCTCATGTGCTTTTGAGTTCTATTTAAATATCTAAATACTTTATTGACTTCCTTCCATATCACAGTAAGTATACTCAGAACTCTAATTCAGAAAAATAGCTGCTTCTAAACTAAAAACATTAACACTCACTCTATTACTCTCCCTAGACCAGCACTAAAAATATATTTCTGTCCTCTGCATTGAATGAATGTGATTCCCTGTTATTGAATCTGACTAGCTAAATACATTCTGTTTAAGACTTACCTTGTAGATAAACTTGATAACTGCCTGCTTTGGACAATCAACAGCAAATTGTGGCTATGGTTTTGGCTCACTAGCTAATCAGTATTTCCTCTAACAGTTTTCTAGACACAGTGCTGTCCAATTTGACAGAGCCCATTAGTTTCCAACGCTTGAGAAAAACAAAGTGTTGCTATAAAAAAATTGTTGAAAGGGCAAAATAAAAATTCAATTTGCATGTACCTTTGCATGCCGGAACTGCTAAGAAGACTTCTTGCCTTAAAGAAAAATGTCAGATTTTAAGAATTTCTTTAAAAGACTACATTTTTAAAATGGATAGAAACAATATAGGAAATATATAGCACCATATAAAAATGATCAATTCTCACTTGTAATACTGAGCTCAGTTGTGATTGCCTCACTCTCAAGAAAGATAAAGCAGAGACTGATGAACCCCAGAGTAGAGGTAGAGGTAAGGTGGGATTTATATTGGACGAGAGATTAACCCAGACAGGACAAGAGTAACAGGAGACTTGATGGAGGTGTACAAAATTGCTGTCGGTATAGTAATAAACTGATCAATCTCCCTTTTTATTAAACTTGTCCCATCATATAGCAACAGAGGGTTGCAAATTAAAAGGTAATAAATTCCTGTTAGAAAGAGAAGTATTTACTTACAAGAGATATAGTACTGCACAAGGTCATTAAGTGAAATACTATGGATACAGTTTAAAAAGAAGGCTAATGCTACAACCATTAATACCTTCTGTAGACATGAAAGTCATCATAAATGAGTATTAAATCTTATGTCATGAAGTATATAGAAAGTGTGATTTTTCCTTATATAGTTCTACTCGTCTCCTGGCTTGGTTCACTGACAAGGATTTTACCTCCCTCCGTAGCATCTACTGTCAGCTGCTGCCAGCTTATTCTTTATAGATTTTAATTCTGTTTCACTGCCCACTGGTTGTAATTATCTCAGATGCATGAAAATAACATTTTATCAACTGATTTTTATCCTTTTCCATTTGGCAAACATCGGTTTCTTGTGTGTGTTTTGAGCCAAGCTGAAATCAACACATCTGTTTCAGTTTAATATCTACAGTTTATATAACAAGATCTATGCAGTAATATGATGTCTTTAAAGTGGTGTTTCCTAACCAGTGAAATCAGGCCAAAACACCTATGGCACTTTAGAATTTTACTGATTACAGGTAATCAAGGCCTTGATTATACATTTCTGCTAAAAGACATCTTTAGTCATGTCAAACCACCTTTTCTTTTTTGCCAGCATTATCAATTGCTCAGGAAATAGTGTGCTCAGTTAATTATTACTTTGGACTCAGCAGATGGGGAACAAATAATCTCGGTTCAAGAGTTGCAGAAGCAATGGGCATTGTTTTGTTTTACAAATTCCCGGTGATGCAGTTCGCAACTGAAATAACAAGGATTGGGTAGTGCTTTTGGCATCCTGTGATATCATGAATAGCTGCCACTGAAACCAAGAATCCTTCAAGTGACACCCATTTGCAAACCTGCCTGAAGACACAAGGGTCAAATTTGCTTTGAAGAGATGCAACAAAGCACAAAATTCCAGTCTGCTTCCAAATAATTAGCCCTTAGTGATAAGGGTCTTTGAATCCAAATACAAATTGTCATCAGTTTTCAGATGTTTGATCTGTAGCTTGAAGTTGAAGTCGTACTACAGTAAATAATTAAAAACCAAAATCAGTAGGATTTAGACTCATGACGGCTATCGCTCAGATGATAGTACCAAGTCAAGACCCCAAGGGCATCCATAGGTCTTGCCTCGATGGAGCCTGCCACTATCACCAGCCTGGTCCTGTTCACACCCTGTGAGACATCGCCTAGCTGAACAGCACCCTCCCTGTGTGTAGGTCACCCTTGGCTTCCGGCTTGTCCTCCCTCATGAACCAAACCTGCTCTTGTTGCTCTCTGACCCCTTAGGTATGTATTTCTAAAAATTTCAACATGGAGTTTATTACAACAATGATTTTCACCTGAGTAGATGATTTCTCTAACCTTCAGCTCTGTGTGTTTATTCTGAGCCCAAATACCCATCTGGGGTCTTCCAGCACAATTTTTTTCCTCATAACAATTCTGTGCACCAGTTTGTGCCATTATGAGTAGTTGTATCCACCAACAGAAAGCATTTCTGATGGTGTTAAGGAGTGAAAAAATAGCCCCACAGTTAATTTCCAGCTAGAATTCAAAAGTACAGCAGTTTCCCACAACCGTCCCCAAGTGACTATTTCTGAAAATCATTTTCAGTTGACTCCTGGGACTGTGATGGTCAGCACACACAACAAAGTGAGAGCCCCTTCACTTCCAATAGCTTCTTTGCCCAAACTTTGGATTTGATCTTCTCTGCAGCTCCAGAGGAGTTTAAATTACCTGGTCATCAAGCTATTGACTGGATAAAAATGTTGCTTCTACTCTTCCTGCTGAATTTATCTCACTGTGAAAAAAAAAACTTCAGAAGTCATTGGCTGGAGAGAAAATACAGAAGACAAAGCATTTATTCTACAACTTAGCAACAAGAGATTTCAATCAAAGAAGTCCTGGCTTTTAGACCATTCTTCAAGAACAGTTTATGAATTCTGTCAAGTAACTGTTTTCTGCAAACTATACCAAAAATATTTGAAAATAGGACCAATTTCCTCCTTCTGTCTCTTACAACTCGCACTGAAAAAGCTCTTCTAATGATACATATGCTGGATCACAACCCAGCTAGTTTGTTTGGCTGGTTTGGCTCTGCTGGATTTCTGTCAGAGAAGTATTAATCTTTCATTGTGGTCACACCACAAAGATGGTTCAGCTATGACTTAGGGGTATTCATAGCAATGCTAAGTTATCTACATTTATTTCATGACAATTATTATCTCAGAGCCTGCTCAGAGACAAAAGACCACCTCACTATAACTAAAGGTCCTTAAATTCATCAGCCTCAGGTCAACCTTTTAGTTGTCCACAGAAGTGATCAAGAATAATTCTGATCTTAGATGTGCAATGACTAAAGAAAAAACTTAAACCCCACTATGTTTCTAAATTCCTTGAGTTCACTTGCTAGACTTAGTTGTAACTCAGAGGTTGTTCTTCACTCAGTTATTATGAGCTGTGTTCAGTCCGCATAACTTCAGCTGTACCTTTTTCAGTCCTGTATTAGGAGCTTCAAGTTCAAAGGGTCCTGAGTCAACAGGATGTAGCCTTCTATTTCACCAGAACACTTTGGAAAAATATTATCCTTTCATATTCAGTACAAAGATGGCACTTTTCCATAGACCTCTTCCAAAGTAATGGATTTCTAGAGCTAATGCTTTGAACTATAGCAAATTTGGGAGCTATTCAATACTGTCTCTTTAGTGAAACCTACATTTCCCCCTTTTACCATGTTTGTCATTCTCTACCAAAGAAGCAAGTACTGTTCTCATGTTTTAGAATTGTGAGAGGTAAAATTGGGCAATAAATCCTTACATGCTGATATCTTATGTTTTAGCAGAGGAACAATTTATATTGAATAATAAGCAAAACAGTTTTCAGTTGGATGACTGACAAAAGAAATCATTGTTCATTCTTGCACAATGAACCATGAAAACCAAGTCGAGGTAAGAATGAAAATACAGTTGGTACTTTCATGCTGCAGGCAAAGGACTGGGGACTTAGAAACTAGCTGAGCTCATTGTAACTAGATTTCATTGAAACTCAAGAGGTTGCACTCATGGAGAGGTTATCTGTACATTTTTTCTTTATTTCAGTCCACATGGTTTCAACTTTACCCTTTTCAGTCTCACTGGGAGCTTCAGATCCAAATGATTTCAAAACCTCTGAGCCAACTTCACTTGAAATCATTCTTCTCATGGAACTCACCTAGAATTAAGAGTTTTTTCAACCCAAAATCATGAAGTAGTCCTAGTTAGCACAAAAACTTATCTTTAATGATACAATATTTTCAAAAGGAGGCGTGTCTTAATGAGCAAAGATTAGTCTGTTTTATTTCTATAGGAGAAGATAAATGTGGGGATTGGACAACTAACAAGATGTCCTGTGTATTTTACATAGACAGTACTTCTGACAAAGTAATTCTTGTTTAACACAGGACGTGATTCAGAAGCTCTTACGCACCTGCATGATGCCACCCACACAAGTCCTTCAGGTTACTCATGAGAAGGATGAATGTAAGATCAGTTCTGTCTGAGGTTGCATGTACATTGCTGATACCTGAGATCATAGATACACTTAGCCAACTAATGGCAGATACAAAATGGCAATTTGTTGATCAGGAGGACTTGTAAAAGTAGATTACGTGTTGGGTCTATTAAAAAAGACAGAGGGAACAAAGCATAAGGCATCATTATTCCATTATTATAAACAAACACATGGTGACAGATGTCTTGAATGCAGTGTGCCGTGTTGGGCCCCCATCTCAAAATATGAGAATGGGAAAAATTCAAAGAAGGGAAATATGGGACATCAAATCTGTGAAACAGTTTTTGTACAAGGAACAGACAAGCAGATGAGGGCTTTTCAGCCTGAAAAAAAGGATGCCCAAGGGAGGATAGAAGCCTATAAAATCAACGCCATGAAATGGGTGAAAAGGAACTGATTGTACTTTGGTTTTCCCTCAATACAAGAACACTTGCTAGTATAAAACAAGCCATATAAACAACACAAACAATTCCAAGAAACTCCAGTTCAACCACTTACCTTAATATTCCACAGCAGTAGTATTTCTTTTTAAATGTACACATTTGCCTGTCTGAAAATCTATGCAGTAAGTTCAGCTATGTGAATGCCACCAGATCTTTTCTCAACATTAGGAGAGCTTGAATTAGGTGAATACCCACCTACAGCCATAACTGAGAACTGAAACTGAACCCCTTCTAAATTAATTTTATCATTTCCTACTTCCCTGGCATTTCTGTAGTGTGGGAATATAAACAGTCTCCCAGCCCACAGAAAAACAATTAATTTCTGACATTTCTTTTGAAAGATCTGAGACTTATCATGACCTTCTGGTACAATCAGCTACCAAAATAAAAACAAGCTTTTTGGGAAGATTTTTAGGTCCTTTTGGAGATCTAAAACTGACTCTATGGAAATCTGCCTTTGTCCTCTGCTGCTCATCAGTGGAACACTGTCCTGCTGATACTGTCTGATGGCAATTAATATGCATCCCTGTATATTGGACCAAAGGCTCTGGGGTCTCCTCTGCTACCAATACTGTAAAAAATATTATTCTTGACAAACTTTCACAGTGAAGCCATGTCAATCAAGTGACAGCATGGTTAAAAGCACATAGTGAAAATACAATTGGAGGTGATGTGACTGGAACAGAATGCCCTTTAAGAACTAGGGAACATCAAAATAAAATCTGTGATGGCATGTTGAAAATGAATGAAATGAGACAGTCTTCTCTGAAAATATAGCTAAATTGTGTCACTTATTGACACAGCATATCATGGATATCAAAAGACTTTGTGGTTTCCCAAAATTATTAAATAAAGTAATAGAAGAACAAGATATCAATAGCTGTTAAGCACAGCGACAATATCCATGGTTAGGGAAATACATTAACTGCAGATTGCTGGAAGTTCATTAACTATGACTATAGGATTGTCCATCACTTACCCAAAAGCGGTTATCCATTTCTGGCCACTTTCAGATAGCAGTTTAAGTGGATCTTTGATCCAGCCTACTGTGGCTATTCTTATGCTCTGCCTTGATCCCTTCAACATTCCTCCAGGTTATGTCACATGCTGACATCTCTGCTTCCATCTTTTCTCATCAGTAATTTGCTGTCAAAAAGACTGAGCAATGGATAGTCACTTGCTTGTTGAAAACCCTAATGGGTTATGTCTTACTATGTCCTGGTATTACTTCCAAATTAGAGCACTTCCAGCACACAACTGGATTTCTGTGTTTTGCAAGAGCTCTTCAATCTCTTTGCACATCTGGCCAGGCAATGGATTCATTAGAGACAACTAGTCCTGCAAGTAGACTGGTTTGTCCTTCTAAGCTTATGAAATTGTGTCATGCTGTGGTTTGCATTGGCCAATCTGCTAACAAGAATATTAATAATAATTCCTATTGTTATTACTATTGTGTAAAGTTTGTGTGGTCCTCTGGCCTCCACAAATATCCTCTGTCATCTGGTCTTTTATACATCCCATGCCACTTTTATGAATGGTCTGGCTCCCTGGCTGCAATCTTATACTCAGCATTTACTGTATTAGCCAATCAACTTCATTTTTTTTCATCATCTCCCTGATGGTTCACGACCTTTCTCAGTTTCCTTGGGGGCAAGGGAGTGCTACTGGAGCACCACTATTTCATCTGGCACACAGGGAATCACTGGGATCACTTCTTGCCCCAAGCCCATGCCAAGTTGAACAGCTGACGTTGATGGGACCAAGGTTTAGAGGTTTTGAACAATATTTTGAGATCAACTTGCAGCTTTTGGTTACAGTTACAATATTATGTGAAATATATGTTAGGCATGTTGGTGGCTACAGAGTGGGAAATAGAGAGCAGAGGCAGATAATCAAACCAATAATATTAACACAAAGAAACATTACCCCAAGCATGTTCAGAAATTCTTGTAAAAACTGTAGCATCCAACTTCCATGATAAACCTAAGGGCTGGCCTCCATATTGGTTTTGACAAACAATCCTCTCTGGCATCTGCCTTTCATTAATTCCTGTCAGCTAGAAGGTTAGTGGAATAACTTGTTGTTTCAGCACATTATATTCATCTCCTAAGATTCAGCTACTATATTTTATTCTATACAGTTTGTCAAAATGTGATGATTCATTACAGTAGGTCTATATGTCAATATCTATATTTGAATAATACAAAGATAAACTTTCAGGCCAGTACAGCTGGCTTACTATTATACATATTTATTATTTCTATTAGTCCAGCTCATCAGATTTATGGATCAAAGTAGATGCAAGTTATTGTACAAATACAGAATAAAAGGAAGATCCTGCCAAGAAGAGATTCAAAGTACAAGAATTACTGGAACTGGTAGCTAGCAAAAAAAGTCAAAGTTTACCAGTGGCCTACCAGTACACATTTAGGATGGGAGTGAAGGAGGACTGTGAAGAGAAACAGTGAAGTATTTTGTGTGGTAAGGTGGCAAATGCTTTCTTGCAACTGGAAAAGACAGGAGAGAGTCATCATTGTTAAACTGCAAAGCATGTAATTGCTACAAAAATCTTGAGATTTTCTTTAGGAAAAAAAAAATCTATATTTTTCATTCCACCCATTTCATATTTCAGCTTGGAGAACATTCCCTCCACCAGTACCAGCCTGACCAAACCGGTTGACTCTGTCACTGTTAGTGACTGCTGTGGGGAAAGCCATTTATGTCCTCTGTGGCAACGACTTAACAATGACTTGATAATGCTCCACCACCTGATGCAATCAGCCTGCTCTCCACACATGGCAAACCAAGCTTGAACTGTGAAATTGCATCCTATAAAATTGTAGATGTCCCTGCAGAATAACACTTCATTGACAGTTTGCAAGTATTTTTTGCTGACTTGCAGAATTTTTGTGTATTTTCCCCTGTAGAACAGTTTTTATACAGTTATTTTTTTCCCCTCAAAGGCCACTCTAGAAAATATAAATGATAATTATGTAAAACATGTAAGGCTAGTGCTGAATTCCTCATTTTCATAACTCTCTGTAGAAAGGCACTGTAGCAGAAATCTAAATGGATCTTGAAAATAAAACAGAGCACCTCTTTCCAAAATCAGTTTCACTAAAAGCATCCCACATGCAACGTATACAAATTGGTTGAGTTCAGGTGACATTGCAACAGTCATGAATTTCTCTTAGTACTTTCACTTGCTAGAAAGGATAAAGTTATAAAAGATAAGTAAATGTAACAGCCCCTTGTGACTGAAAGGGGAAGGTCCTGCCACTTCATCCATACATTCCCCCTCCTGCATGCAATCTGTGCACCAGCTCTGGTGTTTGTCATACTCCTATGTAAACCAGCTCACTAACATGGCAAAAAAGTAATCCAAAAAGATAAATTACTATTTTATTCTGGGTTAGTAAATCGAATTGACTCAAAAGAGAGTCTAGTGAGTGTCAGAGCCAAAACAGAAGCAAGTCAGAGGGCTGGGGGTGGAAGGGGTGGGACCTTCCCATTCCAGCGGAGTTTTTGTGAGACAGGGTGAATGAATTGAATAGGAAGACCTTTTTGAAGGACCTTTCCAGTGGGCTGTGAATTCTTAGAGCAGCTTATATCATGCAATTTTACCTCAAGAACCACACATGCAGCCTTCTCCCTGTCAATGGATAAACAGTGCTATCTTCTTTAAGCCCAACTTTCCTTCAGCTTGAAAAAAATTACCCTGCTTCCTGAACAATGTAACAGGTTTCTTGTGCATTTATCTAGTCTCTATAAGACGACACAGATCTAACTGGCCAGGGAAACCCACTGTTGTAACCAATGTCCAGATCCAGTTTTGTCCCTTTTGAGGCTAGTGTTCTTCCATTTCCATGAATACATCATGTTTTTAAAAGAAAGGACCATCAGGCCTAGCAGGATGCCTGGAAAATATTTTATATTACTCTTGCTAGATGCCCTTGAAGTCTTTATCTGGAATTATTACTTAGAACAACCGTGATCCTGCAGTTATTTTGTATTGTCTGTTCAGTTTTTAGCAATCCCAAATCAAAATGGAATATGTAATTATCTCATCCTGTTCTTCCCATCCTTTACAGAAGTACTGAGGACTCCAACATTGAAGCATGTGGTTTTGAAGGCATGGTGCAAAACAGAAACAACAGTGGCAGAAGTAATGAAGCTTCAAAGGTGTTTTAAGCCCCTCTAATGCTATGCCAATTTCTTTATTTTTGAGACATAATTTGAGAGTTGGCTTAAGTCTTCAGGAAAGCTTCAGTTTCTGATAACTGGAGCGATGCTGAGAAATACAGTGAAGAAAGACCCTCATCCAGTCGTTTGTGTTAGCGAAGTAGTCACATATGCGAAAATGGTATTGAAGCTAATGAAACCGCTATGGTTTTCAACAAGAAGTTGCTGCCTGAGGGTGTCGGTCTGCAAGATCCCTATGACGTACCACGCTGGCACCTCCATATAGATTTTGTCTGCAGATATCGCAGTTCTGATTGCAGCACTGGATCAGATTCATGAGACTGTCTGGACCACAGGGAAATGCTTCTATCCTCTTTTGTATGTACCCTGATATGACCTATACAGCATTTTGTCCATATGTTTGCAAAGGATGGGGAGCTAGTAATGCTATTTCAAATATCACCTGATTTGTTACCTTTGGTTTTATTCTCGCATTCCCCAAAGTCATTCACTCACCAGAGAAGTGAAATTAAAATACTTACAAATGGCAGTTCTTCTCACAGTTGGAACAGATTCTATCTGTGTTAAAACCGAGATGAAATCTGATGCTTTGGTTGCCTAAAGGGGATGTTAAAAATCCTGTCCCTAATTCTGATTCTTATTTCTGATGCAAACCATCAGAGTACGTCTGTGGCATATAATTTAAAGACATCTACTCTTCTCTGGAGACTTGCTTATATTGTCTTGCTTATTAGCCCCCTTGGGGTAAGCTGACTATAATTTCCATGCAACTTTGTACTAACTTTATTTAAATCTGAGAATTTTACAGCAGTGACAGTGGAGTGAAGAATGAACACAGAGCCCCAGAAATCTTTGCCCTACATAAATTTTGGAACTTAAAATGTCAGTAAATACCCAGGCATGAGGAAATATTCACTCCCTGCAGTGTTTGCCTTAACCTAATTCTTTGAGATACAGGGGAGCAAGCAGAGAACTTCCAGGATTTTCTGGACTTGGAGACATAAATAATACAGACTTCATGTATTTGGCAGGAAGCCTTTTTTTTGAGGGTAAAATTAATCTTCATACAGAGCATCAACATCAGCCTGAGCAGCACTGATGTATCAGTTAAATTCTATTTCAAGAGTTTTGTTAGGACTTCAGAGGGCTTTGTTTTGGCCGCTTTGAGTTGGAGAGATTTTCTTTCTCAGTGATTTCTTTTCTTGCCAAGGTTAATTAGATCCAAGCTTTGGTTTGTTTTGTTTTTCTGAGTTGAAAGGTAATTTTCACTTCTTTTCATCTCATTGTAATGCTAAGGTATTCATCTGAATTTTGAATTGTAAAGAAAACCATGAAAAATCATGGGACTCGCAACAGTTTTATGTATTTTGGCAATACTGAGAACAGATTGCTGCCAATAAACTGTTTGAGATAGGAACTAATTGGAGTCATGTGGTTTTGGACTGATGTTGAGGGGAAAAAAAGGACAGATATTAAACACAATTCAGAGAGATACTCTTCATACAAAGGTGCTTGAAATGTGGAATTTGCCATATGGTCCATGTGTGTAAACATGTTTCATCATGATTTACAGCACAAATAGCTAGTGATGTGGACCGATAAAAGAAAGGTAAGTTCTGCATGCTTGAGGAGACCAGTGTCATTACAGTGAGCAAATTTGCTTAGAATAAAACAGAAGTTATGTTTATACAGTGTCACTACGCAAATGGGATGATTACTATACTACTATACTATACTAGCTAAGTGACAATCCCTACCACGGAGGTTACAGCCTAGCTCAGATTATTGAGGACCGAAAGCATTAGTGTCTGATAGCTGAGGGTGACCTAAATGAAGTGTCTTGGTGGTTTCAATCTTTCTGTCCATACAGGCCTATAAAGGCCTGTGTAACTTCCAGCTACTAGACATATCTAATTGATACCAAGACTTCTAAGACTCATGGAAGATATGAGCTGATAATTGAGGCATCAATATATAACAAAGTTACAGCTGCACAACAAATTACATCCCATCAGCAGAGCAACGGTATGTATGATTAGCTCAAACTCTTTCATCAGTGTTGAGCGAAGGAATATATCACTTCACAGCTGAGTAGACTCAGAGCATGTGCTTAAATTTTACCAAGTTAGCATAGTTAAATTGATGCCTGACAAGGTGGTAAACTACCATAGCTAATTCATGTGTGTGTCCTTGATTTCACTAATGCTAGTGTAGAGAGCTATGATTTCATCAAAACACACTGCATATGGTGGTATGAGTGGGACCTAACCTCAAAGAGAAAGATTTTCTTTCTGCAAGGCTTTCATCAAGTGGATGCACACTTAGGACTTGAGAGTAACATTTCAGACTGAGACAAATTTCCAACATTTGAAGAGCTGGTAAAGCTCCCCCAGGAGGACAAAAGATCATTGCTGTATAAGCTTACATCATATTTTATCTGGATTACAACCAGTTTGCAACTAAGTCTTCTCACCAAATAAATACCAGATTGCATTTGCAGGCCTTTATGAACAATGATTAGTTCATACGCAGAAGGCATGCCTTACTAACTCATCCACTGAAGCAGAGTTCATTCCCTAGGACAGCCAAATGAACAGCTTCCATCAACATGGTAGTCACTTTTAAAAGACAGAGGATACAAGCATAAATATTGTTTGGAGATCAAGAAAAGTAAACATGTAGTAAGTGTGCCACTGCATATTTCTTCATTGTGCTACTGAACATTTATTTTTAAATGTGATTGGTGTTGAATTTTCCCAGAACATTTTAACTGAATAAAGCTGCCTAGTGTCATAACAGAATTTCTTTGAGACAAAGACAACAATAATTAACAATTAGAACAGGAGATTTGGCTCAACAACTTCTTTGCCGCAGCAAAATCTATTACCAGCAATGTTAGGCAGCAATAATTTAAAATCTTTTTTTCATACCATATTGTCATAGTGTTCCAGCAGATAGGAGATTATTCCCAACACGTGTACCTTTTAGGTACTGGAAAGCCTAATTTAAGGAAGTGTTCCAAAATATCTGAATCCCACCTAAGATTGTGAATTTTATATTTTCTGGGAGAACAAACTGGTCACATTTATTGGATAAAGGGCGGGGAAGTGGGGGCATGTATGTAAAAAACTGACAATCCAACCTTGCCTTCAAAGGAAAAAAATTTAACAAAAGCCTTAAGTTGTTTTGTCTACACCAGGTACATTGCCAGAATACTATGACTGACAGTCTCCCTTTTTTCTGAGTGTAGAGAAGGCAGCAACATAAAAGGTGCTGATCTAGTTGAGCTATGCTGTTTAGAAGAGCTTATAGTTCAAACTGCCTACCCTGTTTAAAGACCCACTTTCATTTTCTCTGTTGAAATTCTGGATGGTGTGTGCTAGGTTGAAGTAATCAATTTTGTCTTTAATTCTGCATAATGACAAAAAATCTGTAAAACCATCTAACTGTCCACATGAAGCTAATTCTAAATCCCCCCACTTGCTGCTTAAGCTGGGAGGTGCCTCGTCCTGGAGATGTGCTTTGCAGAGGTATCTAAACTAGTTTCTAATACCCCGGTGATTAAGGAATTGTTTTAGGAGGAGAGCAATAAGGCTATAAGCCTCAACAGATGAGGTCTCCTGCTGGCACCTGGTGCTGATGACACTATTCTGAGAGGGGAAGGAGATTGACTCAAGTCTTCTTAAGGAAGAAACAAAGACAAACCTGGCCCTTCTGCATCCTAAGGGAGTATTTTGCTCACTGGAGCACTAGACAAAGGCAAAACCTTTCCCACGCCTTTCATTCTGTCTGTTTGGTCATGCAGGTCTCAACAAACCCTATGCGGAAGAGCTAAGTACCACGATCTCCAAGGGTGCAACAGGGAGTGTAACACTCTCCCGAGCTTTTCCCCAGAGCTGCGTTCAACAGATCAGCTCGCTGATCTTTTTGAACCTCATTCACAGCCAACTCTCCGGGGGTTGTTCATGGCATGAAAGCACAACCTGGGGCTCTGGGACCACACTGATGCCACAGTGCTTTCCGGATGATGCCTAAGTCATTTTGTGAATCTCATCTGAAGTCCCCAAACTGGGAGAGAGAGAATATGACCTAGAAATGGAAGCAAAAGACATCAGAAAATAGGAAATAGAAACTAGGAAAGAGAAAGACCATACCAGGGTGGTTCCTCCATTTTGAAGATGTCAATTCAGACATGAGTTTTGTGGCAGCGAAGAGTTTACAAGCAGATAAAGATTATATTATTCTTGCTGTGTTTTCTTAGTTTAAAATTGGTACAATCGAAAAAGATAGGAGGAAACAGTGACAAGCTGAAGACAAAAAAAGTCACTATTTTGGATGCACAAAAATGAGTAACAGGTAGGTGTCATTTTAAATAAAAGAATAAGGAACAAGCAATGCGCAAGCAGAACAGTCAGGTTTGCAAAAGTCTGTATATTAACAAAGAACAGCAGAAGGCTTAGCCATAGAAAAAAACAGTTCTGGAATGATCTATCTCATCTATCTCTCTGTCAGCTGCATTTTAAAACTCTCTGTTTCAATAAGACTATTTATTTCCAACCTCCTCTTTCAGCGGTGAAGGTGGCTTCTCCTCTACATGCAACCACACAGGCTCTTAACATACTTAAAATATATCTCATTGCGAACCTGTCTGTGGTGCACAGCCTCTTGGCAGTATCTGTCCAAGAACTCAGCACACCATTTTGCTTCTCCTAGCTGGGAGGTGGTATGTGACTTTGGGTAAGCCACTTCCCTTCTTTACCTGTCATCTATAAAATTAAGGTTATGAAAATATCTTCCTGTTGAAAAGACTGTAAAAAATGCTAGGCAAGACTAACAATATTATTATTCAAACTAATTATCAGAGCAATTCCTTGCCATACTGTTTGCTTTCTGAACTTTCCTTCAAATATTTGAACTCTTCTGGATAGCTCAGTTTGAAATCTTAAACAAACCATAGGAATATATCTACTTGTAAAAACACTGTAAGAAGCATGTTCCGACTATCCCAAAGCCTCATTATCCCTCCTCAAACAGTTGCACCTTTACTTGTGTAGGAGCATGGAAGTGATGGATTTTGTTCACTGAAGGCACTCATATTTAATCTTGTTTTCTAGTCCAATGGGACGGCCGCAAAGTCATGCAACTGGTTTATAAACGTGGCTGTATATGAGCATCCGTGACTGAGGGAAATGTATCATTTTGGCTCTTCTGGTACCATTAATGTAGAATAACATTTTGCATCGAGAGGTTTAGGCATGTGATATAGTTTCCCAGAGGAAGCTTAAAGCTTGTTAACTAAAATCTAGAGAAGTATGCAAAAGCAAACCCTATTAGATACTGACACACCAGCAATAGGCTGGAGTAAATCATCTTCATGAGAAGTGCCTTACCACTGTGGATACCAGCTCCATAGAGGCAGACAGTGAGTTATTGTCATGCAAGCTACTTAGTTGAGCTAAACTACCGAGCAGGACACAGTCCCAGGCGAATCAGGTGACTGAAAAGTGCAAAGACTCTTCATATGAAATGGGAATATGCATCACACAAGCCAATGCTGGTAGGGGGCCTCTCTCTGGGGACAAGGCTTGAACTAGATAGATTAAATCAGCTAAAAGCTATGGCTGTAATTTACATTCTCTGTTTTGTATTGCACTGTGGTACTAGTAACAGTAGCACACAGAGGCTTTACACAAAAACAACCCTTTCTTTTGCTGAGGCTTGTCTACACAGGGAAATTTAGTAGTATCGTTATATCAGCATAACTCCCCATGTGGACACTCTTCCTTCAGAATAATTCCAGGATAATTACAATTATGCTGTATAATTATGCTGCATAATTATAACAGTGAATTTCTTGGTGTAAACAAGCCCTTACTCTTTAGCTGAATCTGCTTGAACCTTCAGAATTATGTCACTGCCTTTGCTGATGTTTACAGCCTTCTCCAAACTTGTCAGTTGTATGCGTTCCCAGCCCATTAGCTGTTGTTTATCCAAGCTAAACATATTTGATTGTTCCAATTTGTTCTCAGATCAGTCCCTCCAGCCTCATAACCCTATGTGACATTCAAAGCATCATAGTATTTGCTAGGTCCCGCTTAATTTCAAAAGCAGGACTTGGAAGCATGGCACATGTGCCCAGACACATTTAAGTGGCTGCAAATTTGATCTGCTTATTAGTAGGACCAATACAAGGAATTTCCTTCTTATTGTTGAGGAGTCCTGAGGAAGAAGAAATCCAGTTTGCTCACACAACTGGCATAGAAATTCTCCTTTCAATTTTTCAAGGCTCTTACCATCATCCTCGGTCTCACTCAGCTCTGCTGCAGTTAGCTGAGGAGCCGGAGGTTATGTCAAGTGAGGTGTTTTAATCCTGTGGGCTGCACTGGAGCATAAAAGCATCCATTGCTGCTCCACATTAGCATTGTTGTCCTCATCAGCAACCATCAGTTTCAGGGGCAGAACCAGATTTGTCAGTCTTGCCTCAGGTGGTGCTGCAAGGTCACCAGCATTTTCAGTCCTATTTTCTTAGAGGTCTGAGAAGCAGTTAATCGTCACAAGGTACACTGTTAGACAGCTCATCAGTCCAGCATTTAGGGAATGTTTCGCTATCACTTTGTTTGGAAGCGTTGTATGACACTGAAAAACTCTTCACTGGTCTTCATAGTTGCCTCTAAACAGCCTGCAGATTATTTACTGTACAGGATATTCACACCTAATGTCCCTCCCACTTCTAAACCACATTGTCAATGATATCACTAAGACTGTTGTTAATAATACTAAATAAAGCCAGTGAACCTTTCTTTATCATTTGCTTGGCCCTGACATTTTAAAGCATTTCTGGAGCACTTATTGTGGTCATTAGCTCTACAGCACCACACTACAGGGTGGCCTGTTCACCAGCCAGGGAAACGCAGGTTCCCCTGGACTGGAGTGCAGCAGACTCATAGCTGTGCACGTCAATGCCACTCCAGAGTTTAGGGCAGGAAGTATAGAAAACTATTCATTTTTGCTCATGGGGGGAAGTTTTGGGCCTTAATAAGTGGTAGGAAGTGAGCCATACAACTCTGCATTTCAACTTCAAACTCTTGCTCAGGATTTCACTCGCCATTCCCAAATGTACTGGGTGAAGTACTTTTTTTTCCCCTCCAGCCACTCCATTTTCCATCCAATCACAGGCAAACTTACTTCTTCTCTTGTTTGCAAGAAACATCCTGAAGCTGCTTTTCGCTGGTACATTCAGAGCTTGAACTGTGTTAGTTGGGAAAGATCATCATAGGGCAAGTCACAAGGGAGTTCTGCTGTGTCCCTAATTAGCCGAGCTACCCAAATAACGCAGAAGGTCATCAGAAGCCATTTTCGCTCTGTTTCTTAGATAAGGAGAGAAGCTGTGTTCATCTGAGTGCTCTGATCTCATTTTAAAGAAAACAGAGAAGGAAAGGAAGATTTTTATCCAATCTGATAATTTACCGCAACAGCAGTACAGCTGTTTATGTCAGAAGGCGGAAGTGGAAGAAAGGCCTTTTTTTCTGTTTGGCAAATTTTCCATGACACTCTCAGTAGAAGAGAGCTATTTTATTCTGTAGGGTGCAGCCCTCACATGGGAACACAACTGCAACAACAAAAAAAAACTTAGCTGATGATTTGGCAGCAGCCTAATATTCTTCATTTTGTTATTTAACATTAGCATTCTTCTAGCTTTTCCCAGTGGCAGGAATAAAACTTAGAAGTTTAGTGAAACTCCTACTTATCCTTTGTTCAAGTGCGAGCACAACTCATACAGACATTTTACCGTCTCAAGCGTTTGAAAGAATTACACCATAAAAAAAATTAGGATCCTTTTATATTCCAATGCCTGCTCTCGGAGTTGATATGGATGCAGGGACCATCTACATTACTATTTCTTAATTAAGCTATCACTGTGCTCGGAGCTGTACAGTCAAAAAAAAGCAACACTGGATCAAAGACTGAGTAGGTGGATGACACTGTGATTCACAGCGTGGCACGTGGTGCTGGGGCCAGTTCTGTCCCAGAGCCCTCCGATGGGATTGCAGGGCTGCGAGGCGCCAGGGCCAGCGCCGGCACAGCACAGTCAGGGTGTAAGCAGCATTCGCCCAGGGGAACAAAAGAAAGGTGGATTTTTTTAGACACTGGGAAAGAACAGAAAGGTCTAATATATTTCCACTGAACGTGCTTTTTATTGGTGGGAATATAGTTCAGGAAATAACACACACATCTTTTAGGTAAAAAAAGGCTGGATCTTTTTAAACGTTCAGGTTAGGATAATACAAGGAAGTAGCCAGCAACCCATTTTTGCATTAATGAGCGTCTATATATCACATTCAAAAGAGTTCATTAGGACCTTCACTTTTAACTGGACTCAGTAAAGGGGCTTTGTTCAATTAGCCTCAACAGTCCTGCTAACACAAAGATTCCAGTAATATTAGGAAAATTATATATATATATATATGAAAAGCTAGTTGTGATCTTGTCTCTAATTTCTTCATGAACTGAATTGTGTTGGGGAAATCAAGATAATAATAACTTACTGAATGGGACTAAATAATTAAATTTTAAATAAACTAGAATTTTCTGTTGTATTATAACTCTAATAGTTGAAGGAAAACATTGGGAGGCAGAAAAGTAAATGTTAATATAGAATTTAAGGATAATAAGAGAAAGCACTAATACTGATTATGATGATTATGATGATTATAACTTCCAGTATGTAAAATCATAATAAATAAGATACAGCCTAGTATGCTTTTAGAATTTATACATTTACTTAGGCACTAGGAAAAATTGTTTTCATGCTAAGATGGTTTGTGCAGTTACAGTAGAACTTATGAAGAAATAGGGAAAAGAGCAAAACAACCTGATGGGAAGGACAACGCTCTATGTAAAGAAAAAGTTTCCCGATTCAAAAAGATCTTCCAACCCCATCAAACAGGAACACAGGAAAGTAAAAGATACATTGAGGTGAGAGAAAATACATTGACATAAATCATTTAGAGGTAACACTGGGCAGCATGGTGACTTCGGTTGCAGTCAATATTAAGATTTATTGATCTAAGAGATAAATATTGACCAAGGTGATGCCAAAGTCAATATTTAACTTCAGGGACCATAAATCTTAATAGTGACTGTAAAGAGCAGTCAGTATCATCTAGGCTTGATATATATTTTATTGCCTTTTACAAGGGTATAAAAGGTTTTTTAAAAGAGAAGCTGTTTCCTTCATTTTGAAAAGCTCCTTGCCTTGCCAGAGCAATCCAGATGTATACGCTTGCCTTTTCAAAGACCTTCTAATGCTTGAGGTGGTCTCAAAATTGTGAGAATCAGCTGAGTGGTGAAGAAACTGCCTATTTAACCAAAAAAAAAAAAAACAAAAGAAAACAGTTGGCAGCATCCTTTGCAGATTTATGTTAGCTATGAAATTCTGATGTACATGCAACGTGTTGCTAGATAAAGCTATTTAACAACTTAGAAGAAAATCAACTATAAATTATGCAAGGTACCTGCAATTCTCTAGGGCTTTCTTAATTTTCCACTGCTCCACCTCAACACATCAACTGGATTCATAAAATGTTCATGTACATAACAGTTTCTATTATACTTACAAATTATTCCAGTATATGTACTACTGTGCTCTCTTGCACATAGTATTTGGCTGGTTTTGTTATTAATATTTCTATCAGTTCTGCTTCTAATATATGTGAGCTATTTCTTAACCCAGTGTCTAGGGTTCACAGTGTTAAACAGAAAGATCTTTTTCTCACTTACTATCTCCTTCCTCTTTCCTTATATTAAAGAGATGGCTCTGACAACCATAGCTAAGGTAAATGTAAGTTAACAAATACAAATCAGTAAGCAAAAATCTCCATGGGTTAGGAAACGATAATTTAGTTAACAGTCTTGGAGCATACTGGTGTTCTCCCTGCTATTCAGAGGAGATTTCTGTTATTACATTAGATGACATTTGTTTTCAAAAGCCACTGCGTATTTGACATCCACTTTTCTGACACCTGAAAAACACATTTATAATACAGGACTACTTGGATGCTGCTACAGTGACTGAGCCAACTCTTCCCAAAAACCAACTTTTTTAGACCAGTTTATAGGATCTAATCCAGCACAAGGGAATAATTTGACACAATTTTATGTAAGAAAGCTTTAATTCTATGAAAAGGAGGCTTTATGACATTAAGAAGCATGACAGTTAACCTCAAATGGTTTATTCATGTCAGCACAGTCCAAAGACATAATTAGTTGTAATGTCCTTACCCTCAGAGTCAGGGGTTTAGAGAGAAAAGAACCACCAGTGCCATTGCCCAGCTCCTGTTACTGACTCCCCAGGGGGCTGCGCTGTCTAATTTTACGTCTCAGGATCCTGACAGATGATGGCCTTCCTTTCCAAACGTGTCCGTACACTACCAGGACGACTTACAGGGAGATTTTTCATGCCTAAGAAACAGTGAACATACATCGGTATACCTAAACCAGTGCTGAGCTCAGTGCTTAGGCTTTGGCAGTGCCTCAGGTTAAACACTTCTTAGCAGGCACTTGTTAGAGGTAGTAGACACTTGGCAATTTTGGTATGATCATTTCCATGACCCATTAAATTTTTGATTGTCAAAAGAAAACAATCAGGGTTGTCTGGAAAGGGATTCCTTTCTCAGGCTGTTTTTCATGACTTTCCCAGTCTTCAGAACTCTGCAATTAAGTGATTTAGTTTTATGGATAATCTTTCTCTTGTTTCAGGAGGTGGCAAGGCTAGAAACTGTGGTAATTACTGAACACAGTAAAAAATCATGTCCATTTCTCCTTTACCAGTGGTAGTACCAAGCAAACACTGATACTGGAAGCACTCACATTCAGAGTTTACACGTGGCTGAGAGAGTACCATCCAAACTTTGCCATAATGGGAAGTCAAGTATTTTGCTCATTTTAAGTATCTACAATTGTAAACAGTGGTGATAATACTGGGAAAGAATGCACTTCAGAAGAGAGATGACTCTAGACATGATAACACTCTGAGATAACATTTTAAGAGAAGCAAACTATCTCTTACATCACAGCAATCTGGCTTTTGAAACATTCAGTAGGTAGCTGTATTTACAAACTTTAATTGTGATGACTCTAGCGATAAAGAGAGGGAGAGTCATCCCAGCTGGGGAGAGGGAACACAGACCGACCACAACACTCCATACTTTGTGTTTCCACTACATGTAGTCATCATCTGGCATTTGGCTGGGGTGTAATAACTTGGTGTCTCTTTGTTCCCCCGTACAGGATGAAGGCTTTAATCAGTTTTGTCAGAACGTTTGCTCAGTTAATCTCCTAGCAATGTGTGATGAATAATCTGCCTATTGACTGTCTCAGCAGTTGGTGGGTTCTCCACCCTCACCCCATGGTGAGACGCATCTAGTTTCTGCTGGCTGCTCATTTTCCTTTAAAAGAGGAGCACTGTCTCTCTCCCCAGCCCCCAGCAGGCACGTCCCACCCAGCCCACCCCCTTTAGCCTCACGCCCCTCTTCTCCCCTTCCCTTCTGGAATCTGGGAAATGCTGCCCGCCAGCACCAGGGTTTGTCCTTGGATAATTACTCCGTCCCAGTCACCTTGAGCTCTTATACCACGGAGTGGTCTCTCTCTGCTGAGCTTCATATCTTTATTTTCATACCAAGACAAACAGATTTAGGATGAACAGGAAAGTTTTGGCAACAACTGTCATCACATTATCAACACAGTGCTAGTGATGAATAGTTCTGGAGCAAAGAAAATGCCATAGGAAGCTCTGCTTCGTTGCGACAAAAAGACAAGGGCAGATCTGAGAGCTTCCTTCATCACCGACTCAGAAGGAGAAAAATAAGGAAAAGCCCTAATCCAAAACTCAAATCTCAATTGCCTGCAACTGGGAATTGACTTGACAGAAAAACCCTCTAGGCCCCCATCCTGCACGTGACTGCACACAACTGTGGGCTCTGCCTGTGCCAGCTCTTTGCAGAGCAGAGAACAGTAGGGAAGTTTCTTACGAGCAGCCCCGATTTTAACATGCTTGGTAACAAAAGCCAAACAGAGCATCTCTGAAAAGTAGAGGGTTTCAGCTCCCAACTCAGGACAGCATTTCTGAAAGTTCCTAAATTAGGCTAGAAATAAAATGCATTATACAAAAAGCAGTGTAGATATTTGGGATATTTATAACTTTCGGTTTTAAAGGCTGACAGAGATACACTGTGCATTGGGAAGGATACAGAAAATGTCACATAAAACATGGATTTGAGGAAATATAAATGAAAAGTTTCACAACTTCCAGCTGCAGGGTCTTTTCAGACCTATCTGAAATGCGCAACTGTGCTACCTGTGAATAAGTGGAGACACACTAGTAATGTAATACTGCACTTGTTACAGAACTTCCTTCGTGCACAGGTGAAACTGCCTTAGATCAAGTCCAACTCTGACAGCCAGATTTCACCAGAGTGACATATGTGAAGGCAGGGTTCTTATATTTATTGTGCAATTTGGATTCAGAATCTCCCTCACTTTTTAAGGTTGTTCTATTTTTCCTATTGATGATTCCCACCTAAATAAAAGTGGCTACACTTCCTGGTTTTTGTATGCTTCTTGTTTATTCTCTGCATTGCCCCACAGAGACATAGCAAATGTATCTGCTTCTGTCTGAGCTAAGTGGTACCAGAAGCCACCTGTTTTCTCTGTGTTCCTGAACCCCACCCAGCTCCTGCAGACAACCTAAACTCACTCAGAGTTTGTATTGCCTATGCTTCACACCCTTCTTTGCTGTAAGGTGGCCCCATCAGTCCAGCTTTGGTGATGGATCTCTGAGCTGGATCTTGACTGCCCAAGCAGGAGGGCTGATGGGATAGGTGGAGCCAGGCATAGCATGTCAGGTCCCAGCACACAGCAGTTTGTGTGTCCCCAAATGTGTCCTTGCACATTTACATGCAGGTCTTACCCACTGTGTTCCCCAAAGGCATAGCAACTGAATCATCTCGGAGCTCACACTAAGCAAACAGATGGTCAGCAAGAATATGATACATGATTATATCTGTGCATAAAAGTATGCATATTTGAATGTGTGTGCATGCCTCCTTGGAGCAAGTATAGAGTTTCACTGCCTTTTCTAGGGTTCTGGGAAGTTGTTTTCAGCTTGAATTTAGTGTCAAATAAATCTGGTTTATAGGTCACTTGTGATAGCTTGTGACCGAGTTGCATAGCACTGTGAAGCAGATACCATCGCATATTATATCTTCACGAATTTCTGATGCAAAAATAAGGAAAACATTTCAGTTCTGTTGATTTTGTGTTTTGAGGCACTTGCAACTGAGAAACTTGCTAAAATAAATGAAATGCTGCATAAAGCACCTGACACAAGTGAATTATGCTAATAGAATGGGTATGTGTAGCTCACCATAGATGTCTGTCTCATGGTTGTTGTTTGCACCTCGGCATCTCATTCACACATTCTTGAGAGAAGGATCAATCAAAAGTGGGGTGCTAAATAGCATGCCTTTAATTAACTAGATTTCAGAAGTTTCTATGAGTCCAAAAAACAGGGAATATGTACATTGTATGGATTTTCCTTTTTGATGTTAAAACGATTCTGCCCTCCAAATCTCTGAGCTCTCTCCCCAGTTCTTGCCTCTCTTTTCTGAATATCTCTCTTTCCCACTGCTTCCTTTCAACGAACACCATGCATTCAAGCTTACCCACCAGGTGACTTGCCATTTCATCAGCTCCTTCTAAACCAGCTCACCATCTTCTCAGAGATGTTTTGAAGAGCTCTGCAGAACCTTCTCGCTGAATTTTCTTGTCAAAAAGCACCACATTGCTGCCTAAGCATTAAGAGGAAAGTTTTGGCATGGGAAAGTGATGTGAGAGGCCAGGCATAAGACAAGAAGAAGCAAGTATGCATCTTTTCAGCAGGACACCCGAGCCAATCTAACAGATCCCTGTTTCCAGCAGTGCCTTCACAACCTGTCTTTTCCCTGTATTTTCAGACCAGGTACCACACTCAGGCTCACAGACTCCTGTCAGAGCTCTCTCCACCAGGCTGGTCTAGAGATCAGATGCAGAGAAAGGGAAATTCTGGGGGGATGCAAAGGCTGTGCCTAAGGCCTTACTTTTTGCCTTAACTCCCTTATGCCTACATCTAACTTTCAGCACCTTTTTTCACTGTAGCTTGTTCACCGAAGCTAAAAGAACCAGAGCTTTTGCCAAAGACTTTATCTCTTTGAAGCTCTGTAGTCAGAAGTAATTTTCAGGAACACGTGGCAATCTTTTACAAATAGATCAGAATTTAACATTTTATGTTCTGTCAACCAGAGTGGAAAAGCAAGGCTTCTGTATTTTTTTTTTTTCAGACCAAAGTACCATGATTCCAGCTCTCCCAGTATACTCTGCAGCAAAGACCTTATTGCCAGTTCTGCAGTTATTTTTTTGTATATGATGCCTCTTTTTTTGTAAGTCAACAGCATTAATGATTAGTCATTGGGTTTTCTATATCTCAAAGTAATGCCCTCTTAAAGCAACAATGTCGGATCAGTCCTTCATGCTAACTCCAACGTGCCAATGTCAACAACTGATCTGATCCTGCTGTTCCAAGGAGAAAACTTACTCCTCCAGTCCTAGATCACGGTACTACAGCATAAAAGCAAACTGTCGTATATGAAGGAAAAAAAAAAAAAAGAAAAAAAAGGCCCAGATGCTCTCTGTATTTTCCACAGACTCTCATGCAGTTTCCCTGAACTCATCTCCTACTTCCTTTTCTGCCTTCATTCTACAGGCTTCTCCAGACTTTTTATCTGAGGTAAGTGATTGTCGGTTTATTCAAAGCACTTATCATATTTGTAAGAACTAGCACAGACCTCTCACATATTTGGTCTAGGTATGATAAGAACATTTGTTCTTTATACATTAGCCCCACTTAAAACCTGTCAAAGACACCAAGTGGTCCTGCAATCTATCATCTATTCTGCAGTGCAAGTGAAGCTGGGTGGTTAGTTTCATCAGCCCTTTGAGATCAGATATCACTATTGCTGCTCCAAAACAGCCACAACTTGGAGAGGTCTTCAAGATACATATATCATGTGCCATGATCTGGCCTGTAGAAAAGCAGCTTTGTGCCTCTCCATCAGTGGAAGGTGCCCTGAAGACAGCAGATACTCTAGGAAGAGGCTACAGCCCCTCAGGCTACGCATGTACCAGTAAAATAAACAGTGCTGGGCAGGCTTAGGCACTGAACCTCGATCGTCTCCCCTGTTAAATTTCTAGAATGGTTTTGACCCTGGCTGGCTTGCCCTCACCCAAGCAATCTCCAGGAAGACTTGCCAGGCTAGCACAGGCCAGGGACTCTTCCCATCAGAGCGTCTGGCTGCAACCACCTCACTCTCACAGGGCAAAAGTGTTTAATCGTGTGGATGCGGGCAGTTCAGTGCCAGGTGACTTCAGTGGCGGAGAGCTGGACATGTTTGATTTACTAATACAGATGTAGCTTCACTGTCTAACAACTTCCTGTGAAGTTGAAAGCAGAAACTTCTGAAGGAGCCCAGCAGGTTCCCATGCCCTGGATCGCCCCTCTGCTAGCTCTGAAAAGCCAGATCCTGAATTCTTTGCTAAAGTCTTCAATAGCATTGAATAAAAAAGGGGATGAGACGCTACAAAGCAGACCCAATTCTCCAATCTCCAGATTATCAGCCCCAGATCCATATGCAGAGGGAAAAATGTATATGCCTGGGTTTCCTTTAATAGATTGTGCAGTCTAGTCACTCACATTTATCACACGGGCTAATGTAAGATTTACTGTCCATAATTAATCAACCTTAGGCAAGAATATTTAGCACTTCTACTCCATTTTTCATTTTCAAAGTGCTTTTCAAACACTACCTAATTAAACATCAGGAACAATTATTTCCAAGCTACTTTACAGGCACATTTGAAAAATGAAATAAGCACATTTTAACATGTATATGAGGAATCTTTTTAAACCAAAACAGCTCTATCTGCAACCTGCTGAAGCGATGAAAGCAGTAAAAGGACAGAGATTTCCAAACAAACCAAAGTAGCAGCCAGTTAGTTCTGTCCCCATGCACACAAGAGCCAGTAACACAGCTTCTTTTTTAAAACTTCTATCTCACATTTTCATTTTGTTTCTGAGAGGATACTTTATTATTAAAGAACTGCAGAACCAGGATGAGGAAGAATTGCTTCTTTGCAACGGACAGATGCCACCAACGGGCCTGGGGCTCTGATTCACACGCTCGGCAGTAACTCATGAGGTCACACCTGTAAGTCTCACTTCATCTCTTTCGCAGAGGTAGCAGATCGAGCTGTATGTTCACACAGCAGTAGTGTCTTCACTAGCAAGGTCAGTCCAAGGCAGGGTATTTGCTCACTGAAAACTGTTCTGATCTTGTTCCCTCATGACTAGAAATACAGTCAGCACTGGCAATTTTTGACCACCTCTAAGGAGAAAGCTGGGTGTGGTCGACCATGCCTGTCATCCCAGCAGCTCAGGAGGTGGGTGAGTGCTCACAAGCCCAGGTCTGTAGTGTACTCGGCCAGCCAGGTTTCCACGTCACATTTTGCATCAGTCTAATGGTCCCAGAGAACTCAGGTGAGCAGGTTGCCTAAGGAAGGGTGAACTCACCCAGGTCAGGAATGGAGCAGCTCAGTTTCTGGCAGCACAGTCCAGTCTATCTAGGAGCATGTACTGAAACTGTTGGTGATTTAAATCAATAAGCCAGTTGACTGCAAATTTTGATTGAGAGTGGACACATGGCCTCACCTGTCCTCTCTGCTACAGTGGCAGTGCAGACGTAAAGAGTAGACTGCAGAGGTGATATGTTAAGTCTGACAGGTATCGTGAGTCAGCGTTGTCGGAGCTTAACAGCAAGTCCTCGTTTGTGCCAAAATCCTTCTTGCCTTAATAGTGAAAATAACATTAACACTGCATAAACAAGCAAACAAGGAAGTACAGTTTCCTTCGGACAGAAAGTGTGATATTTTCTCTGATGAGATAAATAAAATCAAGAAACAAAATATTCTTCATTAAACATTAAGAGTTTATGGATCTGCCAACATGGCCTGGTGCACTTCGGGGCAGAGATACCTAAGCAAGCTCTAAATAAGCCAGCTCCACTACTGGAAGCAGCATAGCCAGGCAAATATGGCATTCTGCACCAGCTCATTAGCCCTGCTGCAAAGTCAGCTATATTAACTCAGATAGTGCATCACACTAATGTTGCTTCACTTCTTCTGGGGCCCAGGCGGGTTCATTCAGCATGCGTAACTCAGTGCCGCACTTACATGAGCTCTCCAGGTACACATCAAGGCAGGGGACAGCAACCTTTCAAGGATGGTGTGTACCAGATGGTATTTTTCTTCCCCAGATTAGAGGTTAAACATGCTGGTAAGAACGCTGTGGGATCCATGAGAGACTGTCTCTTACAGAAACAATATGCTACCATTTTCCATCATCATGAAATTGCATCTGTACAAGGCAGAAGCTCCCGCTGCTCTCGGAACTCAGAGCAAGACAGAAGGTGGGAGCCACCAACGTCTCTCTCCAGATGGCACAGCCCCAAAACCAGCTCTGTGCTAGCCCTACTGGTGTTTTTAGAAATTGACCTCCGCACTGCTACTGGTTTCAGTGCCCCAGCCTGTGAATAGTCTGTAAGAGTCACAGAGATGCAACAAAAGTTCTGCGAGACTGAAACTTACAGCTAAGGCTTTTCTACACATATCCTTGAGTGCTGTGCTTGGACGCAGCTGCCTTACAGACAAATTACAGACTGTGTTCTGGCTTAGAAGTAGGCAAACCTATCTTCAGTTCACAATGAAATAATTCAAGTGTCTTTCATAAGAGTGCTAAAAATTGGGCTTTGCATTAGGTTGTTGACCTAGGTGCCTCAGCTCTCTGACTGTGAAATGGGAACAGTCTTTCCAGCAGGGACATTGCTGACAGAATTTCATTCCTGCTTATAAAACACTACCACAGTGAAGTGATAATAAGAGATATAAACGTGTTAGTTTTACTAAACTATTTAAAATATTCAGAGTAGGGGAAATGGTCCCATCCTTCCTTTTGCTTGTACTAGTGTAAATGGAAGCAATTGTATTGAACACAATTCGCTGTATATAAAACCTAAATGAAATCAGTCTCTGTGTCTTTCCATGCACTTAAAATGGGTAACGGGAATTTTTCCGATCCCACTCACAGCTAAGCTACAGTGACCTTACATCCAAGAACCCATTTAGGGAGCTTTTTTGTTTTATACTTTAGCTGGCTTCAAGGCTCTCACAAAGGCCTTGGATGTTTTGATTTATTTATCTCAGTATCCCCTCTTGGATAGAGCAACTTGGAGGATGCATAATCCCGAGTTTGAAAATAATGCAATAAAATAATTTCTGAAACTGTTTGAGAAGCCAAAGCAGCAGATATTTTAACACTTAGGCATAACTATGCAGAAACAAGACAAAATTAATTGCATCTACCTGGGTGCAGAGAAGTTTTCTGGTTTAAGTTTGCCACATATCCCCATATGTATTTTTACCCTCTTTACAAACATTCCAGGAACACTACACAGTGTAGACACAGCTAGAGGCTACACTTCATTGATCACAGCTGATTCTGTTATGATGCCTTTCCCTCTAAGGGCGAAGCTTCTCAGCTCAGCACGACGCATCAGGGACACGATGGCTGACAAAGAGTGCGTTCCCAGTCCACTGCAAACAACAAGTGAAACGTGTTAGTTAAACCATCAGACTACGTCAGGCTTCAGTGACAACTGAATCCTAGCTCCAAAAGTTATATTATTTCAGACAGAAATAAAAAACAGAAAGGACAGGCGAGTCTAACATTTCCATTCCTAATACCTTATGTTTTCCAAAAACTGTGACAACCAAAGTATTTTCCTGGATTTGTTTGTAAAGAAGCCTGACAAACTGAGTGGGCTCATTTCATACCACTGTATGAAAGCAGGGTGAAGGGGGCTCAGGTAAGAACGCTCCAATATCAGGCCAGTTGCTATGTGTCTAATCACTTCATAAGTCTCTTTTCCTATAAGTGAACCCATTAACATCCCTCCACCAATGGGTCTATGTCAGAAAACAAATAATAGGACAGAGGGACTTCAGGCTGGACCCATATGTCAGTTATTATGTCTTCTTTCTAAGTGAATAGAAAAGTAAAACTTCCTTTTTCTTTTGATTTGGCAAGTTAGATGATGCCTGAGATCCAAAATGAGACTGAACTGATCATTATTTCTACATTCACTTGCACTCCACCATGGGTTTTGCAGGCAATATTCTTACAGGAAAGCCAGTCAGATATTAACACTTTGTGCAGTTTGATTTCTGAAACAAGAAGCTTAAGATCAAGTACTGTGTAATCCTGATTCTAGCCCTGATATCTCCCACTCATAGTAGCAATTGAAAGAGACTAGAATTAAGTGAATGTGAATGCAAATGGCAACATGGCAACTGTGATGGTACCATTCCTGAATAGATACCTGATGAAACAATGAAGGTAGTGGGCCAACCAATGCCATACGTTACTAAGTAACTCCCCAGGCTTTCTCACAAATCATGACACTAGTTTGTATTTCTGGTAATTTACAAAATATCATACTACAAATGGCCACTAGTTAAACATACAAGTCAAATATACAATACCCTCACCACGGAGGCCAGGATACTTTTCATCTGTCACGACTTCTGGACTAGTCAGTACTTTCTTCAGAGCTACTTAATAGCTATCCATTATTGCATGTCACATTTTGTTACTCTGCACCTAAAGAATCAAACTCTGATTAAGAAGGATAGAAAAATAAATCGTTATTATGAGACACCTGTTTACACCATGAAGCAATGGTTTTAAACTTTCCAAAGCAGTTGATGTATAAATCTTCCAACAGGTATAGTAATTCCATTTAAAGAGTGACAAGAATGCAAACAGCACATAAGTATCTAAGAAGACAAAAAATCGTTACACTGTCCTTTCAAATAACCAATTGTTGGTTTGGTTTTTTTAAATTTTATGGACAGCTGTTTATTTCTTTTCCAAATTCCAAGTCAAAATCTCACGAAATAAGAGGAAAATGCTAAATATTAAACCATTAACACTTACAGAAATGCAGTCAACTTTCCAAATTCATGGAAGTTTCTCAAGCTTCAGCTTTGAGTGGATTCCTGTAGGTCAATTATTGACCGGGGGGGGGGGGGGGG
>VYXH01003495.1:115420-140063 GCA_013397275.1 Burhinus bistriatus
CGTGATGAAAACAAAAAAGAGAGAAAGGAAAGAACAACGAGAGAAACATAAAGTCAAAACCCCACTCCTGCTCTGGCAAAGGCCACATGCAGTAGTATGGCATGGAAAGACTAATGGGGACAGCTGAACTCATGCATGAGATTGTTCCGAAATTAAAAATAATGTGTATTTTGTTTAACACTTTTCATGTTATTTTTTCCTTATGTTAAAAAAAAGGGGAAGAAAAAAAAACAACCTAAGAAGAAGAATTCCAGCTGGGATGGAACCTACAGAGCCCCTTGAGCAATTTGTATAATTATAGACTTGGATAAATTGTAGTTAAACCATTTGTTTCAAATGTGCTACAACTAATAACTAAACCAGCAACAGCCTTTCAGTATAAGAGATCTGTTGCTGGCTTCAGGATAAAGTACAATGAGCTGCAGATAGTCATTGGCCAGCCATACACTACGTAATGAAAAAAACCTTTCCTCCGTAAAGGCTGTGATTTCCACATTTCAGATACCAGCAAAAATAATCGTATGCATTTGCTTGCCATATGTACTCAGAAAATAGCAAGGGTATTTTCCTGAAATAGCAAAAGCAGACTTGGGTTTTGTCTGTTGTATTCGTTAATTTCCAGAACGAGAGTTGTCTCAGTAATAAACTAATCCTCATTCTTAAGAGACTATAAAAGCAGAGGCAGGGAGAAGTCTTATTTTCATGTTAACAATGGCCAATACATCCTTCACATTCTTGTTTAAAATTTCACCTCCCATCCTGTTCTTACTGAATTTGCACCAGTTGGTGACTGCAGGTGCCAGCTACCATGCCAAATATTTGAGCCTTTGACTTTTCCACAGTTGTAAGCAGTGATATACAGCAAAGATTCATGTTGAACGTACAGTGAGAACGATTGTGAAGTTTGTTTTATCATTCTTGTATGGACAAGACTCCATGATTTTGTGGTAAGCTTGGTGACACAAGATTTCTCTGTCCAGCTAGGTCTTACAGGGCTCAATGCAGCTCAGTTTTACCGCACGGTCTGCCAAACAGGCCTCTTAAGGAAGGATAGGGAAAAAAGTAAAGACATGAGGATTTGATCCACTCAAGGGCTGGGAAGAGGTTGGTATGTGCCAAATGCACTAAGGACACCAAATTGCTTAATTTGATTAAGCTTAAGGAGACTGGGGGAAAACAATGGTACTGTAGTCAAACTTGTACACCATTTAGCGGCTCCATGTGCTACAAACAAACCACAGGTATAGATCACAGAATCAGAGAATAGTTTATGTTGGAAGGGACGTTGGGTTGGAAGGTCGTCTAGTCCAACCCTCCTGTAATGATCAGGCACATCTTCAACTAGATCAGGTTGCTCAGACCCCCATCCAACCTGACCTTGAATGTTTCCAGGGATGAGGCTTTGAGCAACCAGGTCTAGTGGGAGGTGTCCTTGCCCATGGCAGGGGGCTTGGAACTAGATGATTTTTAAGGTCCCCTCCAACCTAAACCATTCTATGATTCTATGGCTCATCTACCACCTCTCTGGCAACATATTCCAGTGTTTCACCACACTTATTGGAAAAAATTTCTTCCTTCTATCTAGTCTAAACCTACCCTCTTTTATTTTAAAAACATTACTCCTTGTCCTATCGCAACAGGCCCTGTTAAAAAGTTTGTCCGCATCTTTCCTATAAGCCCTGTTTAAGTACTGGAAGGCTGCTATAAGGTCTCCCCAGAGCCTTCTCTTCTCCACGCTGAACAGCACCAACTCTCTCAGACTGTCCTCACAGGAGAAGTGCTCCAGCCCTCTGATAATTTTTTGGCCTTCCTCTGGACCCACTCGAACAGGTCTGTGTATTTCCTAATGTTAGAGAAATCACATTGCCACGGTTAGAAGATGAGCTACAGGTGATCTTCCAACAGTAGCCCCACTTAACCTTGCCACTCACAAGGACACTCATTTATTTTCTTTCTATAACTCCTTTGCAGGCACAAACATAAGTGTGTGCACGGCTAATGCATCTAACCAGCATGTTCAGCCCTTTCACACTGCACATGCAGTCAATTCGGTATTCGCCTGTGGCTGCCAGGATCATCACTGAAGTCTGGCTGCCCTCCCTGAAGTCCTGCTGCTTTGGATGTCTCTGTTGTAGTATGTAAGACAGTTGGGGCAAACGAACAGATGCTTCTGCAAGGTCCTTTTATCTAGTGAAATGAAAGTGCTGCACTAGTAAACAGGTACCTGTAAGAGCACACTGAAACTGGGACAAAGGTAAAATGGCTTTATTTTGCATTTCATAGTGAAATTTCTTCTTCTTTGGAAAAAAAAAAAGATTGAGTAAAAACTAAAAAAGGAACTAATAAAATTAAGAAATTGGGCAACATGATGGAGGATCTAGTTCAACAGAAGTAGAATGTGTCAATGTAGAAAAGCATAAACTACGTGCATATGTTGATGGCTTCTATTGACATCTCAGACGGGGCATTTTGATGATCAATTCAGTGTTTCATTTTCAGCAGTGATCGGAACAGCAAAATCAACTGCTTATAGTAAAAGACGGATACTGGAGAAATCTTGTGAGACTAGAGAAAAGCAATACAGCCCCAGTTCCAGGGTTGGGGAGAAGGAGGCTGAACCAGATGGTCATAGCATTTCCTGTCTTTATTCCTTTCCTAGAAAGATGGAAGACATCCTTACATGCAGAAATGGCAGTGGAGCCATGACCTCTAAGTAATGGAGCATTCTGAAGGCTAGATTTTTGCCACAATCTTGAAATGAAGCTTTCAACAGCTAAGTATGTACAGAATTGCAAAATTTGTAAAAAAAATAAAAAAATAAAAAAAAACCAAACCAAAAAAACCCCAACAAATCCCTAGAAGAAAGAAAGAGCTGTTGTAATGTATTTGAGTTTGAACACGTTCAGACTTCCTGTGCGGTAGAGAAAGGCTGAGAAGTTTACTGACATCTCAGTAGTTATATCCAAGCCTCTAAGGTGCTGGGAATATCTAACCTGCTAACAACAGCACTAACCAGAGTGCAGCTTTGGGTGGGAGCTGGACTGGCACTTGGGGCTTGCCTTCCCTCATCTCAGAGACGGCCCTATCTCCACAGTACCTCAGCAACTGCAAAACTCAGAGATGCTAAAGACAGTAGACACCCATTTGTACACACTTGGTATAGCTAGTGAACATAACTTCTGGAATTAATTTTCAGCACAGGTTTCCCTTGCTTACACTGTGCAGCCTTTCAGTTGTGCCTTTTTCCCAGGATATGCACAAGGATGAGGAGGAAATATGCAGTTTATATTATCAGCCATAAAGCTCTAATTTAACATGGCAACTACTCACCTGTTTAAACGCATGCATTCTTGGACCCAGGCCCAAGTCACTGTGTTCAGATCTATAGACTATTAATTACCAATAAGATCTATTTGCCACTACTATCAATATGATCCTGACATATTGGAGGAAGCCCAGGAGATGCTGGCCTTTCTGAGAGATATAAAAATATCTCTCAAAACTTTAGCAAAGACTTTAGCAAAGCCTTAAAAGACTTTGTTAAAGAGAAACATTTAAGGTGGAGAGATGGAGTGTGTGTAGTTTGCTTAAGACAGGAATAAGGAAGGAAGATTGGAGAAATAAAAATTGAAGTTTCTTTAATTTGAGGATACGGGGTAGAACAGAAAGTAGACAAACAGAAGACCAGCAGAAAGGAAGAGCTGTCTGTCAATGAAACGTATTTAAATTACAGGCTAATCTCACAAAGCCTGGACTAAAGTATGTAAACTTTCTGATCAAGGATCTGAAACAGAGGAAGAATCAATGACAGCAGCCAGAACTGGTGATTACTCTTGGATCCTCAAATTCTATGACTGTGTGAACACCTTATAATGTTATTAATTGACAGCACTGTGTCATTGTCAGTCCTGAGCATTCCTATAGGTATCCCAGACAGAATGAAGCAGAATAATACTGACAAAAACCACATACCATAGGCACCTCAGAACTCTCTGTGGGAAGGGAGGAAAAAGTAACAGCTGAGACATCATTGATTATGAACTGAATCTTAGGCATCGGACCAATACACTTTTCTCAGCAAGAAATAGATAGTAGAGGCAGAAAAGAAAATAGAAATTAGTCAGTGAAAACGAAAAAGATGGACCGCTATCACGTTCATGTGTAAGGGAAATTGTCTTCTCTGAAAAGGATATCATCATAGTGATGAATGAGGTATTAAAATAGAGATTTTCTATGTTTTGTCCAATCCACTTTTAATTATTTGAGCTACTTTTTCTTTTGTGAACCTGTTATTCTGTATTATTATAGAACTCTTCTACTAAAACTCAGCCAGTATCTTCTTCTGCTTAGTTTCATCCTGATGTTCCCAGTGATAATTCTCTGAAAAACCCTAAATAAAGTGTCTGTCCTTGCTGTTCACAGTCTTAAAGTGTTTATTCATCACAATTTGAGATTTAATTTAAGTCAGACAAGCTAGATAAATTTGATTCTCTTAATCTTATGTCATAAAACAGTTGTTCTTGTCTCCTCATGATGTTTCATTTTCTTTGATTTATCTGCATTTTCACTGACATTATGAGGCTTCCAGAAAACAATGCATGATTCTATGCATGCCCTCATCCATGCTTAAAGTTATACAGGATCTCTGAATAAAGCTGAATGCTACAAAAGACTGCGGCTTCTCAACAGGGGTTTATGTCAAGTTCCACCTCTCCTCCAAAAGTCAGAATTTCAACTACTTCCCATTTTCCCAAAGTATTAAAAATATTTCACTCCACTGTAATAATTCATGAGATTTTTGAGCTTCACTGATGGTGCTGACTTGTTTCCCAAGTGTTGGATCTGATAATTGTTGCCCTGTATACTGCAGTGATTGCTATATAAGGACAACTTACTAATTAAGGGTAAACTTTTACAAAATCTTCACAGTCTTGCTAGAAATTTGGCCCCTTCCTCACTGGGCATGCTGAATTTTCAGGCAAACCAGTAAGTAGGACTTTCTAAAGTTCAGTAAATTGAGGGAGCCTGGGGCAGAGTCTCTTGCTTCCTCTGTAGAAAAAGCTTTCCTCTGCATCATCTACCTGGAAAAAACTCTCTAACACCTGCCTGGCTTTAAATCTGTGAATAGAGTAGTGACTTTGATGGGAAAATCCAGATGCTTGCCTTTGAGTATACTTTAAAGTGTTTTGCTAAATCAGTGCCTAAGGACAAAGGAAACAGTTCAGAAAGTGCAACAACGGTAGAGAGCTAAAGCCTATAACCTGAAATGAACTCAAAACATTTTAGTTTGGCTATTTATTTACTTCAATATTCACACATAACTGTAATTCCTGCAGTGAAAATTACTGCAATGATGTGATATGCAAGAACAGTCTCGTGATACTTTCTGCACATGTAAAAGTGGAAATCTCACAAGGGAATTTGATCTTGAAAGATTTTTAGCCCGATTTCTAAACTAACATGCATTGTTGTGCTTTTGGATTAGCTTCAAAAATTTTTGATACCTCCTTCTGAGATTCACAAACCAGTGCTAATGCAATGATCACAGTTTCAGTTTTAAGCATTTACTAAAGAGAAAAAGAAGACAGAAGACTTTCCTTGGGTGAGGGGAGGAGGGGGAACAAGTCCACTGATTCACCAGCATCAATTAGTTTGCATCAAAGGAAACCAAATATTTTTCATGTTGCCCTTGATTTCTCAGCCACCACTGCCATTTCCCTACTGCTCCCCATCAGTTTCACTCTGAGGATGTGTTATGAGGCTAAGCGGGGACATGCAAATCATGCACACATCCCTGGAAAAATGCTTGGCAAATCTGGCTTTTCAGTTTTGCATTCACTTGCCAAAAAATATTCCCTCGTCCCCCAAGCCCTCCCTCTGCCATGCCTAATTTAATTTCAAAAGTCAGAAGCTTAACAGGGACATAAGCTTCCTAAACATGCTGTCATCTAACAAGGAATGGGAATTCAAAGCTTGCAATTATGATTTTCTTTAGGTACAATCTTCTAGATATTCTTGTCCACAAGTGCTAATACAATGGCAGGCTTCACAGGGCTGGTGGGGACTTTTTCTCCCAAAAAAATGGATAACAGGGGTTTTCACAACCCTTCCTTGCCAAAAAGACATGAGGCTTTTGTCTCTGATGCCAGCAGTTCCGAGTTGTATAAATATTCCACATTTCAGTGCAACAAGAAGCTGAATGACTCTGTAGAGAGCTCAGGGCAGATAAGAGTTACTGACCTGCTATTTCGATAACTCTGTTATTTTAACTCTTAAAGGGGAGTTGCATACACTGAGTTTTCAGGTTTTAAGTACAGAGTAAAACTCACTTTCAAAGACATCCCCTCTCACCTTCCTTTATTTCAAGTCCTTAGGACCTGCAGGACGCAAATTTTATGAGTGTGAATACATGCCTTCGTGTTTGGGAGAGAAGAAGGGAAGTGATAGAGATATTATTCATTTTAATCACTAATTTTGAAACAGCTGGTGAGACTGGACTATCTTCTTTAAGCACAACGATTTTGTGCCTTTTTTTTTTTTTTCCTCCGGTGTGGAATTCTTGCTTAAAGTGAGACTGAAGTATTTGCCAATAGCCCACAGTAAATACTTTTTTTTGTCTTTTTGTACTCCTATGATGACTGGCCTTCTTTCCCCTTCAGTAATCACTGTCTAAAAAAAGAAAACCTCCAGGAGCACTTCACTTCTGTCCCTTCCCCCTGGCAGAATGCCCAGCCTCAGTATGATGCTTTTAAACCCTTCCCCCCACAGACACAAGGTTTCCACCACATTATTATCCTGCACAGCAGAGGGGGGGCGGCAGGGCTGTGGGATATGATACCATTCAAGCGGAGATACACACAGACAGCTCTTTAGACTACCGAACGCTTTCCATTCTGTATGTGTGCACGTATCCTTACATGTATGCACGTAGGCGCACACAGCCGCCCTAGAGAAAGAGGTCTTTTGGTGTAATGTATTTCATCGTTGTCTTGGTTAAGAGGACTCTGCCACAAGATAATGAATATACAATGAGTTCAGATTGCCAGGCAGCCTAAAGTGCATGTGTATGTGTCATGTGCACGTGCAAGTGTGCTGGTTTAATGGAAATTCAGCAGTAATTCCACTAGGCTGAGAATAACAGCCGAAAAAAGAAACAATAAAGAGCCTTTCTATTGTTGTGCAATGGGCAGATTCTCACATAATCGTTCTAGATGTGATACAACATTCTTCGCACAAGGAAGCTACTGGGAATTGTGACAATGCACAACAATGCGGGATCCCATCCTGGATAAACAGTGCTATCATCATCTTAAACAGTGCTGCAGATAGGTTACCAGCTGATGAAGGCTGCATTATTCAAGGTATTTGGATGGAAAAACTAAACTCGGATTTACTGCGAGGAATCCTTTCAGTGCTGTAGCTTTATCAGTCACCCAGAGAATCAATACGTTTTTGCCGTATCACTTTTACTGCTGCGGTAAGGCAAAGATCTTTTGTGATAAACTGTAGTTTATTTTTTTCATTCTTGTTCCCAAGTGAGCAGTCCACACAGGTCATTCAAAGCCAAGTGTCTTGCTTGCTTCCTTGCAACCCACTTCTAGTTTTCTCGGTATTAGCACAAAGAAATTGCCTGGAAAAGCTAAATAAGACTGTGTTCTCTTTGAGCTGATGGCAACGGCATAAAACAATTGACTCTGATATCTTTATTTTAACTCGCTCATAGCACAGTTTCAGTAGAGAACAAAATAAATATAGAGGCAAGTGTACCTAACTAGAATTAAGATAGTCTGTGAAATGACGCTAGATAAGAAGATACAGTTCTACTGCTTATCCAGGGAAATGCTGAGGCTGTGGTCAATGACACCAAATGTTCAAAAGCAGCACTGGCTTAAACTGTCCCTCCCCCCTGTTCCCAGCTGCTTGTTCCTGTTTCCATCACCACAACCAGGCTGCACCCTGAACCAAATCAGGAAACTGATCCAATTAAAAAAAACAAACCCAAACCAAAACCAAACAATAAAACAATAGAGATGGGAGCAGATAGACAAAATCAACTGCTAAAGACAGAACTCCCACTAATTATTTTTTATCATCAAATCACAATCTTTTAGATGCTGTGTAAGATATGGTCATGCTACACAAAGTTCCTCCTTCCACAAACAGCTACAACCTCTCCACTTGTGCCACCTTAGTTGTTTGTGTGGTTATACTCTAAGTCGGATCTGAGAAAGGAAATTCCTTGAAAGGCTGGGTTTTTTAAGGGTTTTAGGGTTTTTTTTCCTGAAAAGAAGGCAGTGGGTTTGTTTTTTAAGTAGATGATTTGGGAGGCCTGGTTGACAGTGCAGCCAGGCCAGTGAAAGGCATATCTGCTGATGGAGGGGGAAGGAAAGCGAGCAGGGCACTGGGGCAAGGCAGGAGGAAGAGCCGCCACCAGTGGAAGCTTCCTGAGCAACCCCAGTCCCAACATGCGGTTTCACACACACAAATTCAGCTGCAGGCACCACACTCACCCTGAAGTTCAACACAACTGTTTCACTGCTCAGGCACAAGCCAAGCCCTCGCAAGACCTTTTACACAGACACTTCTACCACTGAATTCAATGCCCACCTATATTAAGACAAGATCAATAGCAAAACTAAGACTTGAACTTCAAGGGACCTGAATACTGCTTGATGCAGTATAAAGACAGCTTTTGCCAAATCATCCACCGCAGCCTTGGGACTGAGCCAGTTAACAAACCAGGTGAAAAACCTGACCACACCTTTTGCATTTGGAGCTGCCTGCATTCAGATGATTAGCTTGTGTAAGGTGAGAATAGAAAGCTAAATGTTGACTCTGCACGCCGTCAATCAAATCTTGCAGCTAAATAAGAAGGATGCCTTGGGCAAGACCTAGTCGACCCAGATTTCAAGACTGTGCAAATATTCTAATCCTGTTTATCTGCTACCTCTCTTAGGGAAAAGTAAATCCTCAGTGGACTCTCAAAACCCCTCTCCTGTTTGTTAGAGTTACATTTGGCCACTTGAGGAACAGAGACAGAGCCACTCCTGCAGCCAGTCACCAACAGCTTGAGTCCCAAATATCAAACACTTGCAGCAAGCTGCTTGCAAAAGGGTATGAGAGAGGAGGCTGTGGCAGGTAATTTTAATAATGAATGCATCTGGGGTGAGGGGGAAGAGGGTCTGCTCTCACACATCCTGTGCATAAAGAAAAAACTAAATTCCCTATGTCAGTGACCAGAGGACCCAAAGAGCATCTCAAAAAGCATTTAGTTGGAGGTCCCATTCCCTCTAAAGCAGATATAAAACAAAGCCAGATTACAATTACAGGGACTCAGATGTCCACAGAAGTGTCTAGTCACAAGCAGCATCCATGATCCTCACTATAAATCCAGTATTTATCTAAAAATGAAGTTTTTCATTGTAACTACTACTATTGCAGATCCTAAGCAACTGTGTGGAACAGCATTGACTTAGCAGAGAAAGGAGGGGCTGTGAAATTAAGACCAGCAGCAACATGACCCATGTACTACTAAAATGCAAAAGGTTGAACCATTTTGTGAGAGAATGGCACTTAAAATGTGAAATAAAGGTTGTCCCTCATCTGCAGTAAAATTTCCCTCATGTAGTCTGCCTGCCACGAAGCACCGGGCACAGGGCTGGTGAGGGCAAGCTGACCACTCTCCTCTGGTGGGAAGGAGTGCAGGTTTAGCAGCCCTTCAGGCAAGGAGGGAAGGGAGAGAGAAGGCCCAGAAATTCAAGCCAGTTCCTTTCAGTTCAAAATCCCAGGCATTGTCCACCTCTTCCATCACAAACAGTGCTTGTAGCTACTCCAGTAAAATGAAGATGTCAAATATCCTCTTTTTCCCTTCTTTTTTTTTTTTCCAGGACTTGAAAGGGTCCAGCAAACCAATGTAACACTACCCTGGTTTAGATTCTGCAAAGTCTGTTTACCAAGGCTGAAAGGAATTTAGTACATACTCCCTCCCCCAGGATCTACAGGGCTTGAGAAGGACTGAACCAGGCAGGGGAAGAACTAGAGCTCAGAAAAAGAACTATGAAGCAGGCAATTTTGTTTAACACATGCTTTTTCATTTTATTCTTTAATGCCTGGACTAAAGCACACAAGACACAGCAAAAGCACATTTTTTATTTAAATTAGTTCCCTGGATAGATTGCCATTGCTGTTTTAAAAATACTTGCTTTTGTTAAAATTCTACACCCACGCTCAAAAAGGTACAGGCAGGGAATAGATTTCCCTTTTAACCGGTAGTATGGGGAGGGGGGCACTTTTTTTTTTTTTGTAACCCAAACAATTTAAGCTACTTGATTAATGCCGAAGCTGCAAACAGCCATATCACTGCAACCAAAAGGTACCACAAAGTGAGGCAGGGGTGCCAACAAATAGCCGGGGGCAAGAGATAGGAAACGTGTGATTCACAGTCTCCGTAGACCAGATGAATCTCCCCTCAGAAGTGCTTGTCTCCATGAATTATAGATGGAGTCCAGCCAATCAAGCCAAGCTTAGACACCTGACGCTGCTGTCTGGCAGCTGGAAGCAGTAGTGGAGGGTGAGTGATAGTTTTCGGACACATTTCAAAATTTTACACGTCTGAGGAACATAGCAGTTCAGATACAGACATTCTACATGGTGCAAGGCCTTGATCTCACAAGGCACCGTGCCCTTCTCTTCAAAGTCGTCAGGGAACTGGGTGTCTAGAAAATGCACTGCATCTTTGCAAAATCAAATCCTAAATCTCAACAGTGAAAAAAAAAAAAAAAAAAAAAAAAAAAACAACAACAGAATTTACAGCCACACTGGAATTGTTCTTAAATTAATATGAACTTCACAGATGCAAACTGAAACTTTTTTGCATGGTGAGGGTTAATTCCTGACAGACTGGAACACTGTGTTCTGTGTTGTATAAATTTGACTGCACATTTGAGCACGATTATGACTGATTTATCAGATGAGCTACTTCTGCTGCGGCCGAAAGAGAATTTTTCATGCAGTCAGGCCCTATCACTTTGTGTTTGACCATACTGGTAACAGGGTGCTAAGACATGAGCTGTGTTTGCTTGCAGGTGGTCATACTGTTTTAGCTACTGGGTCTGCTTGTTGCAATGCCATTCAGTCTAAAAGTTCTGTGGAGAGAAATAGGCTCTTCCATCTGCCTTATTTTAGACATCTAAAACTGCGATGAATCACTTCCTGAAAGTGTCTGTATTTCTCCACAGAGTGTACAGAGTGTCTTGGACAACGGTTACATACATAAGTCAAAAGAAAAAAAATCCTTCCTCTACCATTGCTTTTTCCTATTGTGGCAAACTATTGTGAACATTCCATCTAAACATTTGCATTTATGCAATAACTACAAATTGCTGTAACTCATACTACAAACCCACCACAAGTCCCCTCAAGTGAATGATCATCATCTCAAGATTAACTTCTGCACCCAAGTAATTTGTCCTTCATCCTAGCAAGCCCTTTATCATATTCTCACCACTTTCCTTTCTGCAGGTGCACATTTACCAGCCATAGTTAGTAAGCATCATATATTTAACTATGGAGGAATAAATAATACATGAAAAGCCTTTCTGTGAATACTCAAGCCACATTTTCAACAGATTTACATAAAGTCACATTCACCCTCTTCCTTCTTGACTTTCAATGTAACATGCATGAAATACTCATGGGAAGCAGAATTTGAGGTTACACACTGGAATTCCCTCAGATCTTAATTTTGCTGCCTGCTGCAGTTACAGGAATAATACTGTTGTGAGTTATCTTCATCCAACCTAGATATATGTGAAGCATTACATTTGGCAGGCACAAATAAAACACGACACAAGTCACAGACCTTTAAATATGATCAGCTTGAGTCGTTTCAGGCCAGTAGACCCACTGGCCCAAAAAGTACTTAGCCCAGCAGGACAATAATGTTAGTTGGGATCCCAAGATTCTGTCACCATCTACAAAATACAAACAACAGCGACAGACAGAAGGATGGGAAATTTTGTTCACAGGAAACCAAGGCATATTATTGGTACCAATTATTTGCTCAGTGGTATTTATAGAGTAACACTTTAAGAACCTCCAAGCACCCTTATTTTTGAAAATAAAAGCACTCTGTTTCCTTTTAAGTCAATGAATGTTTTCTGGCTCACTATCTTTCCTTTTAATCTGAAAACCCCTTTTTTCAGCCATCACAGCCTAAATGTGCAAAGACAGAAAACAAAGTCACTTTTGCACTGCTCCTAGAACAACAAACATAACACATGAACCAGGGGAGGTTGCCACCTCAGTAATAACCATGTGCAACCTTTTGTTGTGTTAATAATAGTCAAACATGCAAAACCTGTCAAAAAAAGCTGAAGATCTCTTCTCCAAGACACTCTGAAGTCTTGGAGGTTTGTACTCTTTCTGTTTCAGTGTGACATGCATTGTCTTTTTGGCACTGTGATTATCTTTGCCTCATTGTCTACCTCAGGAAAAGATATCATTTACAGTGCCACCTTTATGACTCTTCGGATAACTTACTTAATACAGGCTCTCCAGATGCTGAGAAATTGGGACTTCACTGCCGTGTGGGACCTTCATAGCAATGCACCCTCTGTCAGAAAGGATTTTTGTTTTCCCTTCCCCTCTCATAGTAGATAAGCTTTATAGAAAAACATGCCAGTAAGACATGAGGCAGACAAAAGTGACACAACCGCTATTGCACTGTTACTGTTCTTTTTTCCTCTCCCTCTCCAGGGATCCCCTGCCTTAGTTTTTCTCCATCATTGCACTAGATTTATTGCTCCAGTAAATTTCTGCAAAAAGAGAAAAAGAAGGTACTTGAAGACCCTGGAGACTACAGGCATGGATCCCCTGGCTGCTCAGCCCTGCATCACAACAAAAACATTCCAGCGGGTTCAATTGTTTCGCCAGCCCTAAGCCAGAGCAACTGGGATGAGAAACAGAGGGGGTGGAAAGAAGAGGATGCGTGTTTGGAAGAGCAAGGTGGAAGAAACCTCTGGAAAGAGATGGGAAGCAGGGCTGGGGATATTCATGGACCCAAGGGACAGGTGGATAACAGGAGGAGGACCAAAGGAGGAGTGAGGCAAAGGCTTACAGCTCTGCTAGTGAACAGTGTGCCCATAAAAGGCCTTCTCACCTTTGAGGAATGAAGTGGTGCTGCCCTGTCTGTTACATCTTTTGTTTGACTTTGAATTCAAGTGAAACATTATGTCTCTCTTTTCAGATATTATTTAGCTTGGCTGTGTGCTGTAGTGGAATACAGTGCATGACTGTTTTACCTCTTTCACTACAGTAATTTGCACACTGAAAGAAGGAGAGGTGTAGAGATCCTGTGAGATGGGCCATGGAAATGTCATACTATGTTCAAAACTTTACTTAGCACCACTGCGTGCTTCGTTTAAAATCTGACAATCCCCGTTCTCACATTGCACTTCATTTAAATCTGACATTCCAGTTACCTGGAGCAAGTGCTTTGATGAAGAGAAACTTGGAGGGTAATCCACCAGGACACATTAAACTGTTACAAGTCATAAAACATCTGCACCCAATGGCAAGCTATAAAGCTGAATGGATAAAGCTATTAAATGCATAGCATTGCTGGGCTGAATTCTTCCCCCTGTGAGCACACTCAGCTGGTTCACACACAAAAGGTTTTCCCATGATTGTATCATGAGCAGCTCATATGATTATAATTTCCAGTGAGGAAGATTCCTAGCAAGAGCTGAGTTAGGACAAATTCACATGCTTCTGGTGAATACAAAACAGAGAGCATATAAGATTCCCCCAGTATTTACTGAGCATATGATATGAGATGTCTTTTCCCATCACATCTGCTATGCAAATTTATAAAATGATGAAAACAAGAATAAGCTAAAATGAAATAATACTCAAATAGAATGGAAAGAACCACTGTGCTAGAAAATTGTATACTTTAGAAAGCCATGGTACTTCTGAGGATCAACCCTTTTTATTCCATTCCTACTTCTGTGCGCAGAAATGAACAGGGGAGAAGTGGTGATACCCAGTTCCAGCTCTGCTCTGAAGTTCAGTAGAGCCACCAGTGACCTGCCTGGGCTCACGAAAAGCTCCTACACATACCCTGGTTAGCAAAGATCAGACAGAACACAGCATGAAAGGGTCCTGCCCTCTTTATGTCCAAACACCGTTACCATCTTTGCTAGCTGAGACTAGATGGAGATTGGCATAGGTTTCTTTCTAACAGCTTTACACAGACGTGAAGTCACCCACCCAAGTGTGATTCCAAGGGACCATATCTAAAAGGGGAGCTGAAAGCAGTCTTCAAAGGGGTAGGAGCAGAGGCATTGTCTGTATGGTCTCACAGAGTCCTACTGATTTTGCCATGAGAGGTGACTCTGTCTTCGATTCACTCACCTCTTCCTAGCACTGCCACCCAGCACGGAATCTACTCAGTGGAAACCACACATTAAAACCTGTAATAATCTCTTCCTGGTCCAACAGCCACTGCTTCTTCCCTGTTTTCCATGTGTGGACTGCCATTTTCAACACAGGAAACAACCTCTTGTTGCCACAGGGTCCACAGAGTCCAGTCTAGATAAGAACAAGGATTTCTCCTTCACTGATATCTTCACCATTTTTTTCCACTCAGAAGTAGATCGAAGAAGAAATACCTTTCTTACCAGACAGATTCTCCAAACAAAATCCTGGTGAGTAAACTGAAATCCTGTTACCATAAATCAAAATTCCTTTCATCTTTACCAGTGACAAATTCTTTACATTAAAGATTAATTTCCTCCACAAAACTTTGCACTTTTTGCAAAGTAGCATTTTCCAAAAGTAAAATGTTAAACTGAAAAATGGCCATCCTACTACACCTACCATATTTCTGGGTAATCTTGTCTGCAAACATTAACTCAGCTACCACCTCTAGCCTGGGTAATCGCTTAAGCAAACATTCATTCAGTTACTATCTCTGAACAGGCAACTCACAAAGCCGTCTTTTTGCTGAATGTCTATCTTTGTTAGTTCAAACAGAAATCCCAGGTTGATTCTCTGTTCACTCAAGCATACCTTTCTTCATGCATCCTGGACCACCATTTTGCTTGTATAAGATATTTACACTTTGAATTGTCATCTACCACTCAGACCACTCTTTAGGTCTTCAGGGCAGGGCAGGGCATATTTAAATTTTGCAGCTTCTAGCTGCATAGCATCTCTTACACTGCAGACATCTGCTTACACAGGTAAAGCAAGTACATGAGATTGTATGACAGTATTGCTATCCCAAAAGCAGTATAGGAATTTAGGCAGTACAACACTGTCTAAAGACAGTATTCCTATATTCCTGTTGTTCATTTCTTCCCATACCACCAATACTGCTCTTATTCACTCATTAAAATTTCAAATAAACATCTTCATGTTTTCTCTCATGTTTTCCTTTCTGTTTGGGAGAAGTTTCTAGTTAACAAATACATTCTATTAAACTGTTTTAAATTCTTTCTTAATAATCTCTCTTGCCAATCAGTCTGCAGAAAGAATTGGCAATGGTTTAGGTATTGATGTGATGAAGCCGCTGTCTGCTGTATAGACCTGCCTTGCTGCTTCTTCAGATTCCTTTATTTGTCTCTAGTGATTTGCTTTCACTTACTTATACTGTAGGGTCTTTGCAGCAGGTCTTCCCTTGGGGTCTTAGGCATATTGCAAGGCAACTGGTACCACTTTTGAAAAAAATTATTATTTGAATAGAGAAGAGAATCAGAACCATTCTATCTGTATATGCCAACATAGCATCACTGTTTTCACAAAGACCCATGAACCCAAGCAATATTTCTCACACTCCTGTAGTTCCACACAAGCATGATGAAATATTTGTCCTTTGAGCATGGCACAAACTAACTATTCACTTATGAAGGCCCACTCTCTTGGAATGAATATATTTTGGACAGTCACAGATAATGTCATTCACTGTTAAACTCTCCAAGAAAGGAATGCACAGTATGTGTTGCAATGAAGGCATGAGCTTCAGTTACTCTGGGAGCCACAGCAAGAAAGTTCATCAAATAAAAATAACTTGAACATGCATACCAGAAATTTAAACAAGAATTTTCACCATAGCTATGAGAAATACCTGCATTTTCCCTAAGATAAAAAAAAAAATACCATATTATTAAAAAGACACAAACTTTTGCTATTGTCACATCCACCTGATGAGCCCTGTGTAGTAATTCTAGACTAGATAGATATCAGTATATTTTGATAGGTTTCAAACTATTATCCAGATCTAAAGAAGAATATTACACATGAATCACTCATCCAAAATCAAAAGCTAAGGAACTTGCAGGAAAAAAATGTTGGCATTTGGAATACTTCCTTAACAGTAACATGGTTTTCATAAGATTTCCCTGTTCAGTGTACACCTGTCAGACATTTGGCATTTTGTGTAAGAATTATTCTTTTGTACTTCAACTTAGGGTGGCATCTCTGCAGCAGATGTCTCACTGGAACTTCTATAGCTTGAATTTTCTCAGCAGGTTGGAATAGTATATCCTTGACCCTTGAACTTTGATAGCATTGTGCCTACAAATTGCCTATGTATACCATATCATTTTAGGGAATAGCATGATTTTTGCAGTCTGGAAATCATTTCAAATATTTCCATTTGAATGCCTGCCAGCCAGGGCTAATTTTATTATACAGTAATCTGGAAGGATACATTAGACTCTATTTTACCTGTCTCCCAAGCCACTGTATAGCTTAAAGGTATGTTGTAAGAAGCATTCCTGTACGACTTCTATTATCTTTTCCTGTAAAAAAGTAGCTCTCCCTGTAAAATCATCTATTAAAATGATTTTAATGAAATCATGTACACAGCCAGAACAATGGCTTTACTGGCAAAAATTGACAAAAAAGGGTGATCTGCTGCTCTGTTAAAGGAAACGGTCCATTTTCATGTTCTAGGAATGATGGTCTTCAGCAGACCATTGCTTCAGTTTACTGAAATGTAAAAGGAGATGAGGTAAACCATCCATTCTAGTGGCTGTGAATGAATTAAGTTTAGCAGCATGTAAATTCAGTTTTGCTGGTGTGACAGATCTTTTACTATATGTGTCCTAATAAGCAAAGGTCCGGAAGAGATGACTCAGACCACCTCCAACTCAGTTCAAGACCTTGACATCAGCTTAAAAATTCAGTCTATTTTTATGTGTCTAATAGAAAATTTGTGAATCAATAATTTGCTTTTTGTCTTGGACTAACATTGGCAGGATAATCAAGAAAATGAATTCCTAGTATGGAGCCTAATGTGGCCTACATTTCTTGTGTGACCTTAGGAAGCAAACACATTCCAGTACAGGTTTCTAAACAAAACGTCTCATTTTCAGGGGTTCTGAGCATAAGTAGTTTCTCTGTATCACAGACTCAATGAGCTGGGAAGGGACCCCTGGAGATGGCCTAGTCTACACCTGCCTGCTTAGAGCAGGGTCAGCAAGAACAGGTTGCCCAAGACTGTATCCGGCTGGATTTTGAACATCTCAAAGGATGGGGCATCCACAGTCTCTCTGGGTTTGTTCCAGTGTTTGACCACCCTCGCAGTAAAAAAAGTTTTCTTATGTTTAAATGGAATTTCCTGTATTCCAGTTTATGCCCATTGCCTGCCCTGTCACTGAGCACCACTGAAAAGAGTCTGTCTCCCTCTTCTTCATTCCCCCTCGATAAGGTACTTATACAAAATAATAAGATCTTCTTCAGCTTTCTCTTCTCCAGGCTGAACAGTCCCAGCTCTCTCAGCCTCTTCTCGTATGAAAGAGCCTTCAGTCCCTTAAACACCTTTGTGGCCCTACCCTGGACTCTCTCCAGTACCCCCATGTATCTTTTGTACTGGGGACCCCAGCACAGGATCCAGCACTCCAGATGTGTCTCACTAATGCTGAGTGGAGAGGAAGGATCATCTCCCTTGACCTGTTAGTGATGCAGTTCCTGGGATGCAGCCCAGGGTATCATTGGCCTTCTTTGCTGCATGGACACATTCCTGGCTTGTGTCTAACTTCTTGTCCACCCTGACCCCCCACATCCTTTTCTGCAAAACTGCTTTCTACCAGCCTGTACTGGTGAATGGGGTTATTCCTTCTGCAGGTGCAGGACTTGACCTTTCCCATTGTTGAACTTAATAAGATTCCTGTTGGCCCATTTCTGCAGCTTGTCGAGGTCCCTCTGAATGACAGCACACCCATTTTGGCTATCAACCCACTCTGCACAGTTTTGTATTGACTGTAAAGCTACTGAGGGTGCACTGTGTCCCATCATCCAGGTCATTCATGAAGAGGTCAAACAGTATTGACCCCTGGGATACACCACTAGTAAGTGATCTCCAGTTGGATATTGTGGTGCTGCTGCTCACAACCGTTTCAGTCCACCTCACTGTCCACTTATCTAGCCCATATTTGGTCAGTTTCTCCATGGGGATCTTATCGGAGGCAGTGTTGAAAGTCTTGTCTATGAGGTGTCATGTGATTTCGAAAGCCATGCTAAAATCAAGATAAACAATATCAGCCACTACTCCCTTGTCCACTGAGATAGTCATTCTGTTGTAGAAGGCTATCAGGTGAAGTATGATTTCCTTTTAATAAATGCATGGTGACTACTTCTAGTCACCTTCCTGTCCTTCGTATGTTTGGAAATGGCTTCCAGGATGATTTCATCCATCACCTTCCCATGCATCCAGGAGAGGCTGATCCACCTGTAGTTTCCCTTTACTTTCCTCTTATCCTCAGGAACCTTCCCTGACTGCCACAACTTTTCACAGGTAATGGAGTGGCCTCAGAAGGACACTGGCCAGCTCCCTTGGCACTCACGTGTACATGCTGTCAGGTCCTGAGGACTTGTGTATGTCCAGTTTGTTTAAGTGTTCCCTAACCTGATCCTTCTCCACTGAGTAAGTCTTCCTTGCTCCAGACTTTCCCACTGCTGTCAGGGACTTGCAAGTGCTGAATGAAAGTCTTACCAGTAAAGACCAAGGCGAAGAAGACATTGAATACCTCGGCTTTCTCCATATCCTTTGTCACGAGGTCCCCTGTGCCATTCAGCAATGGGTTTACATTTTCCATAGTCTTGTTTTTGCTGTTGCTGTACCTGTAGCAGCCTTTCTTGCTGCCCTTCACATTGCTTGCCAGATTCAGCTCCAGGTGGGCTTTGGCTTTTCTAACCGCACCTCTGCATGTTTGGACAGTGTCTCTATATTTCTTCAGGGTCACCTGCCCCTTCTTCTGCCTCTGGTACACTGCCTTTCTACAGTGGAATTTAGTGAGGAGCAACTTGTTCCTCCATGAAGGCTTCCTACCACCTTTGCTCCCCAATGCTGGGGGTGGGCATAGGGCAGGGCCTGACAGCCAGGGCCTGTCCCACCACCCCTGCCAGGAGTAGGACATCCAGGGGGCACCAGGGCAGCCCCAGGCCCTGGCGCTGGGCACCTCCGTGGGGACAGGGACAGGCCGAAGCTGTGCTGGGACATGGACATGTGGATCGGGTCAGGATCAGGCCCATTGAGGGAAACCAGGGTCAGACAGTGTTTCAAAAGTACAAATTCTCCATTTTTAATGCTTTTTTCTTTTTATACTTCTTTTCAGTCAAAGTAACTTTGCAAATTTAGCAAAATATGTGAAAATATGTCATCCACATTCATATTATATGACAAAAAATTTTCACCCGTCTGTACTAAGTACATCCAGGAAGGTTTTTTAACCATTCCATATTTGAAAGTAACTTGATGTACCCTGCCCTTTACATGCCTGATTCTGAAATTGCTGGGGTCAAAATAAACTTGCCTGTTGGAACAGCAGAGTGGAAATTTACTCTAATCCTAATTTTAATTCTAAATTGTAATGTACTTCAAAAAAAATCTAAGATATTACTAATAATATTTTGATATGGATTTTTGAAAATATATGATCATGGCAAAGTCCACGGAATCCTTTTTAAATAAGCTCAAATACTAATCAGTGTATATAGTTTGTAAATCTCATGAACCTCCACTTCAATATATTGTAAATCTTTTTGTTTTCCAATGTACATTTTACAAAAAGGTAATACCTCAAGAACCACCTCTTTTCTAAAAAAAAAGACTGGCCAAATACATCCCTCAAACTAAGCCTAAACTGGTCCCCTTCAATTCTGTCAAAGCTGTGGATTTCAGACAGGCTTTGTCAGAAATAAAATGGGGATTGAGAATGCGTATAAAGGAGATTTCAGACGAAAGGCCATATACTTAGCTTCATTTATAGTTTTACTTTCACTTAGGTTTATATATCCTATCTCCTATCTCTCCCTGTGAAAAAAATGTCTTGCATGTATTTCATTGCACAATCAGTGACAGAATTATCACTTCTGTTAAAATACGAGTACAACTGAACAGTACTTGCAGTCCTTATGAGGATTTCCTATTCAAATTAATATACTGGAGTTCACCTGAAGTTCTACTGAGAGGACCAGTTGCACATCCTGGGTTCCATATGGAAGAATGTGACAAAATAGAAATCACCTAAATGTTCCCATCTTGACATCAAATCCTTGTGTAGTTTATTTTTTTTTATCTAGCCTCATTTCACATGAGACAGTCCAGACACATAGAGCAAATCAAGAGCTCTTATAGACAAGTAAAGGGAAGAACTCCGTGGAAAGGCTTATATTTCCAGACCAGAAGTGAAAACAGGGGACTTAGTTCTCCCATTTAGCACAATGGAGTTTGTGATACAAACCTGGGACCACACCTCTCCCCACTTCTTAGCTTACATTTAGGTCACACCTTCTTGCATGTGACTTTGCTCTTCTAGATGCTTAATATATATTTAAAAGAAACAAACCAGCTTTTTTTGCTACAACAATCCACAGAAAAAGGAGGTCCCTAGAGAGTAATCTTCCAGTTTTTTAATTTATATTACCCTTTGTCCACTTCTTTATGTAGTGCTATATATTTTCATTGGTGGTACTGAAAGATGTGTCCCCTTTTCTCTTCATCTAACTTCAGATAATAATGCAAATTAGGTCATGACCCTGCAGTCAAGAAATTTCTCTAGTTGCTGAATGAGCAAGTTGATTATTCACTATGATTTCTTTAAAGCCTTTGCCACAGAGTAAGATTTTGCTTCGACTATTATTCAAGACCATGGGTATTTGTGTCAAGTCCTTCTGCAGGAAATTTAAGCTTTCCAATTTTACACGCAACACAGACCACAGTTGTTTGAACGCACATGCTCTAATTGCAAATAGGTTTTCATAAACTCATATACAAAGTTGTGCACTTGCTCATTTGCAACACCAGTTACCACTCCTCATTTAAACAACCCAACAGATTGGGGTTTATTTTATCACAACCTACTAAAGATTTAGAACTCCGTTACACTAGAAGTGGGATGACATCCCTGAAAGTAGAGACCTTCCAAAAGGCTGTAGAGCCTACACCAGATAAGCAACTTCACATGAATACCAGTGCTCCAACCAAGCAGTTAATTGAGCTGTTGTATGTATAACCAGAAGAGTAATGCAGAAAAACAGAGCAAAGATGAGTAGTTAAGCTTAATATAGGATACTGATAGGAGTAATGCTTATTTTTCACTTCTGGTGCTCACATTTTACAGTGTTAATGCACTGGCAAAGGGACAAGAGTCACAGAAATGATCTGAGGACTGAAGGAAATACTTTACAAGCTCATTCTATTTAGTTGATCAGAAAACATACCAAGAGATTAATTAATCACAGTGTATAAGTACTTTCATAAGGAGGAATCATCAGTTACTGAAAGCCTTTAAATGTAATAAAGAAAGAAAAACAACATCAGAAGCTGAAAACAGTTCTCAAGAAAATTCAGGTGAGGAATCAAGCACAGAGATTTGATAGTGAAGGTGATTAACCTTATGAACACCAGCAAAGCGAAAAAGAGGACTCCACCTCTTGATGTCTTCAAATCATACTTTTCTGGACTATGTAGCTATCTCTCTGGAAGATACAAACTTGAAAAAGAGAAATTATCAGAACAAATTAGCTAGCCCTTGCTCAGATAGTTTGTTGTAACTGTGGATGAATGTCATCTATGAATTTGTATGTGTCTTTGAAATGGAGGAAGTAAAAAAAAACAGACTAAGAAAGCAGCAGACAAAGCCAATACACGAACTGGGAACACAGCCCACAGCCAAGCCAAGAGAGAGCTGTTGGGATAAGTGCTGATTAGAAAAGAGCTCAGAGCTTCGAGGAGAGATAGCATCTCTCCCCATTTGATATTTGTTGTACTGAAGAAAAGAAGCCTTTGTACATTTTTTTTAAAAAATAAATAGGATTTTAGCATCAATTTCTCTTTCCTACTGACTTAAACAACTCAACAGAATCTGGATTTCTGGCTAACTGCTCAAGCCAGAGGAAGATCACATTAAATTTTATGGGCTCAGTACAGGGAGTAAGAGGCACATTTCAGAGGCCTGTGATCTGACTAGAAACTTTCATGATCTCCTCAGTCCTTTAGTCCAGTGAATCTATGAGTTCTCTGAATATTTGCTGATGTGTCTTTCCTGCTTAATATAACAGATCTGAAATAATGGCTACAATTCTACTGCTGTACATTCCTAATGCTCCTCAGTGAAACTTAACATTGAGAGCGTATTAAAAGTAGTTGGGAGACGTTCATGCAGTCAAAGCTGATACAGAGAAAGGTTTCCAAAGTTAATTTATTTTCCCTTCATCTCTAAGTGGGTATCATCATTTCCCAGGCTACTTTGGATTTTTTTTTCCTTTTTACTATTTTGGTGGCTCCAGACAGTTTTGCATTACATTTGACCTGGGTTATCTTGGTCATAGGTTCCTTATTCATCTGTTAAAATTGTGCCCTCGAGATACACCCTTAAACTGAGCAGATCAGCATTGTGTGTTCCCACCGAACTCATCTCACTTCAACTCTCTCTCAATAGTCCATGAAGCCTGGCTGTTTTGACACATAACAGGATAACACTAATTCATAAAGGCAGAGATTTATTTGATTATTTGTATGTTTTTGTGCATTGAATTATTTGGCAAATCATTTTTGGCAAGATTTGACAAACTCTGTAAAGCTCACCAAACAGTGTTTGATTTGTAAAACATTGTTTTAGACATTAGTTTACTACCTTTATTAAAATGCATGACTGGGGATTTCCATGTACCAAGCAGTGCACAGCAAATGGTTCTTGTTATTATTTCTTAGCCACAATGCGGATATAGGAAAAATTTAACTGAAGTACCAGTGCTGGTTCTGAAAACTTAGAAGAGGGTTTCTCCTGAAGTTTCCAGCACTTCTGGTCACTGCTGCACACTACAAGATCAGCCTTTTTTGCCATATTTCAGATGATTCTAATACAGTTTCCCAAAATTAAAGTACATTATTCAAATCTGTAAATGCCATTCTAACTAGACAACTATATGTAATCTGGTGCTGTGTCATCAAAGCCTCTGAACTTCCAAGTCACATTCATTCTGCCTTGATGCAAAAAGATCTATTTTTAAACAGACAGTTCTGTGAGCTTAGCCTTGGTTCCGACTGTCAGGTGTGTCTTTTGGGACTCTTGCCTCATAGTCCATTTTAAGAGTCTGTAGTCAAATTTTGGTCTCTTACACCTGCGCAAGGCTACTGCCTTCCTTGACAGAGCCAAAAGCCAAAATAAATCCATGTTAGTTACTCTGTTCGTAGGCTTAACAGGTAAAATTCAGGTCTCTCAGTAATAACTGCATTGGCTCTGTGGGGCTAAAGAGAGGAAAGAGAAATACAGATTTATTTCTATGCCATTAATGTGAATAAATATGATGGACTAAATTCAAGGCTCAAATGGTTTGAATAAGAAAATGCCATTTCAATTGCAAAACAGCTCTTGAGATTCTCCAGAACAGAATGTGTTCCCATGATTCTTAACCAAAAATACAGAAGTAATGAGGGTGATAATAATACAGTTTCCCACCTCTATCCTTCTGCAGTGCTGACTTTCATATCACTGATAGTGATGCTAGTAAAGGGGGTTGCATGAATGAAGCCTGTAATTACATCGTTTAAACAGTATTATCTTTTATAATATTTTCCTCCCATAATCTTTAATGGAATATAGATTATAGTTAACGCATGCTAAATCTATGACTGTCAATAGGTAGAGCCTGCCATAGTAGATATTTCTTTCAGCTATGCTTTAGAACTGGATTGCATAACAGTACCCACAGTCTTTTGTTACTTGTGTCATCCTTCCTGCTATGTGGCATCTTTCACACTATTCATATTCACATCTTGTACAATCTGAAATGCATCAGAGTCCTCTATATCTTCCGCAGCCAAAGTGTGGCTTAGTGTCAGAAAAAAAGCATTATTAAACTGATTTGCTAGAGCATTTCATTCGTGCATATAGGAGACATTCTGTGAACTCTCTGGAGATGCTAATTTCCAATCCTGAGAGAATTTTGAATTTGTTTTGAATGAAATCAGAAATTGAAAAATTTATTCACCAGAATTATATAAATATTCCTTACATTTCAGACAAATCAGAACCTAAATGGTTAAAAAATAAAAAAAAAAATCATTCAATTTGACAGTTTCACTTTGCTTTAATAATATATGGAATGCACATGTGTCGTGGTTTGGCCTCAG
>VYXH01003496.1:0-25888 GCA_013397275.1 Burhinus bistriatus
ACAGATCGGGGTTTATTGGTGCCACCAGCTCAGCTACAGCAGTGCCGTGTCTTTTATGTAATGTGTGTCATGGTCTGTCCCTCCCATTACCTGTTTGCTCTCCAGGGCACATTTGCTCCCTGGTATACCCAATTCCGATGGCTATAATAGCACCGTGTGCCAATTTGTTTCATGAGGCTTCTCTGCTGGATTTCATCATTACCAGGGGCTTCCGCCACCACCCCCTTGGCCAATGCCCCGGGCAGACTGGGACATGTATAAAAGAGCTGAGGGCTTCACAGCCCTCTATCCCCCTTCCTCCCCTTGACGCTCCTGATCAACAGGGTAAGTCCAGCTCCTGGAAGCCTCTTGGGCATCTCTCCCTGACCCCTTTGAACCAGCCCCTTCCCTGCATGTTTNTCCACAGGCAGCTCCTCTTGTCTTCTACCAGCAGGTGCAGAACAAAGCTTTCAGCCCCTGTTTAGGTCGTGGCAAAGCAGCTACTGGAATTTTATGGTCCTTGCTTTTTTGCACAGAGTAACCTTGCACATCTCCCGCTGGCAGCTTTAGGGTTTCCAGCACTGCCTCCCAAATCTCCCCCCTCTCTGCCGTGCGACAGAGCTGTACTCGTCCTCAGAGGAGTCTCCTCTGCTCTGCCCGGCTCTGAGACCCCCAACCTGCAATAGGAGGGTGAACCTCTGGGGTGGAGCCCCGGGTTGCGTCTTACTGCAACCTTCTGATTTTTGTGTTTCCAATTCATTGTTTCTGTGTTGTTTTGTTTCCTGCTGTCACTGTCTGTTGCGTTTTCCACCCACATTAAAGAATCCGCATTGCATGTATAATTTTTTGGGGGTCTGAATTTGTTCTTCACTGTGGCTGGAATCATGTCTAGAACTGAGCGATGATGTTAAATGTTAAATGGCAATTAATTTGCTAAAAACATTTGTGGAAGCTCTGAATTTGGCTCAGAAAAATACTTTGGGCTACAAGGTAGGCCAGTAAATAGCAAATGATGAGCTTTGCTACAAAAGGCAGATTTCAAAGGTGAAATACCACTTTCTGTTTTGTGAGGTTTCTAGAGGAATGAGAACTGAACTAGTGGCATATTTCTTTCCCATTCATGCTCTGCACCCTGTTCCCAGCAGTCAGTGATGATGCTCAGGGTGATGCACTGAGCACGCACCCTGCGATGTGGCCAGCGCATTCAGGAGTGTTGTCACCTTCAGGTAGCCCCAGGGCCTCCTTCCCCCTGCCCTCAGGGAAGCTCTGCACCATGTGTCAGAGGGCCCTGCGTGGGCTGCACATTTCTCCACCCTGCTGGCTGCATCCAGGGATTCATCTCTTGCTGTAGACTTGGGTCACAGTGCTGGAAAGTTGCTTTGTCCTGGGATGGATGGTGTAAATTTGGAGCTCAGCATTACCTAAGGACTCGCAGGGACTGCTGTTGGAAGCGGCAACCACCAGGGACCCAGGTTAGTCCTGGGGAGCATCAAATGTTTAGCACATGCTTAATGACATTGCGTAGAAAAGTATTCCTGGGATTTTTGTGACATTTGCACTCAAAAAAAGAAACACAGAATACCTATGGCCAAGGATAAATATACTATAAATTCAATTGATAAGGAACAGAGGAAGGAAATAATTATGTGGTAATGAAAACCAGAAGACATACTTTGGTACAGAAAATTTATTTGTAAAGAGACAGCTTTTCCAGAATTTGGGAACAAAATAGTACAGAATATAAAGACCATCTTTCCAGGGGTTCAGTGAGGTTCTGGTCAATCATCAGGGTGAAAGTGTTACAGTCTATAAAAAAATGTTTTTTCTCCTTTGGTGCAGTTTCTGTGTGCAATTTCTAGCATCCTAAGTCACCTCTCTAAGCTCAGTGCCAGTAATACAACTGAAATAAGACAAAGCACAACGTAAGCGGATGACTAAACTGGAAAGCCAGAGGATAACACATCTAAACTAAAGGCAAAAGGAGCAAATGCACCCACGAGCCACCCTTTCACAGGTGCTGAGCCTTCACAGCACTCATTCTTTCCAGCTGGAGCCAGACAACCCCCAGCCTGGGGCTGGCACCCATCAGCTCCAGCCCCAATTTACAACTTGAGTTTCCTCTGCTGGAAAGAAACTCAGCTTAATTCTTTAAATGGCTGGGTGCACACCAGGACTGAGCTTTAGTACGTCCACCGTTTCCCAGCGCGGTAGGAATTGCATGGATGTGTCCATTGGGAAGAATAGGTGTAGGAGTATTTTGGGGCGCAGCGCGGTTCAGGGCGGGCAACGATCTTGGGGGTGAGTTTGTCAACCGCTGCCTCCAGCCTTCCTGTCACCTCTGCGGGCAGAGGGGCTGCGGCGGGGGGCTCTGCCAAGGCCACTTCGGAGGGCTCGGAGGCTCCCACGACGGTTTGCTGTGGGTAGGTGGTGAGGATGGGCCCTGGGAAGGTGACAACGACAGGCGGGGGGTATATGATCACCCGGGAGTCACCGCAGGCCACGACGCAGGGCTCGTTGCTGCTGGTGGCCAGGGGCTGGGGACATTTTGCCTCGCAGGGGTTGGTGCATGCCAGCTGGTCGGAAGCCATCGCCTGGCTGTGGTGGGGGAGTGCCTGCAATTTATGGGCAGAATTAGCAAAAAAAAACAAACCAAAAAAAAACAAAAACAAAACCAAAAACATACATTTGGTTATTGAAGCTTCTAAGCTTGGCTTTAAGAGATCTTCAGACAGAGATAATTTGGATAAAGACAGCCGTTGAACTTCTTTCCTTGTATCTGCCACCTTTTACTTAGCCAGCACCTGTTTGTCCTTTCTAATTTGCTGCTTTAAGCTTGCTCTCTTTAGTTCTCTTCCTCTTGGAGCAAAAATCCTCCCCTTCCCGTGTGCGCTGCCTCCAAACCCGAGGTCTGCTCTAAAGCCTCCCAGTGGCTTGCAGTGGCTCCTGGAGACAAGTCTCAACTTGCTCCCACAGCATCTCTCTTCCTCCCACACGCAGCTTCCCAGAGCAGCGCCCGCAGCCTGTGCTTTGCAGGCGGGGCGAAAGGGAGTGAGGAGGGGGGAAAAAAAAATCAATCTGGATTTCCAATAGTGTTATCTGTTTAGCAGCCTGCTTAATTTCCTGTGTTATTTTCCTGGCTGATTCCTGTTATTATCAGACACTACAATGTTCCACTAAAACACGGAAAAATGAAAGGCTAAGAATGAATAGGGGGTTAAAAATACTGGTTTAATAAGTAAGACACATCACTTAAAATATTTATGTTGTGGTGATATGGTCGACCCAAATAAGAAAATTTCAGCTTCAGCTAGGATACACACATTTAATTGTGCTTCTTTCTTTCTTTGGATCAAATCTTCACGTAAAGCTAGCTCTCCATGGTATAGTATTGCATTTTTGTTTTGAACTTGTAAACTGAAGATACCTTATCATGATGAATAAGGCAAAAGTATTATTTTATTCTCAGTTAAGTCCTGTGTGCTGCAGTGTAGTAGAACTGCCGTCCTTGAGAATATTTGGAAGACAGGACTAGGGGAGATGGCAGCTTTGCAGTACTCCTTCCATACAATAAGTAAACAGAAAATGTAGAATATATCTAAGGCAGATGGTGGGTGATTTGGAGTTAATCTCTGAAATCACTAAGTCTTATCTATGGAGAGGTAGTATACAGGATCCTAAAATATGTAACCAGCAACACTTTCTATAAATAAGCTATTATATTGCCAAACATAAAGTAAAAATATCCTGAATGCTATTTTCCTCCACTTCAGAAGTGCGGGACTATTTTGCCCCAGGGGCTAGCAGCACGCCGGCCCAGGGGAACAGGCAGGGCAATGAGCTTTTTGGGCTATTTACTTATCTCAACTATATTCAAAGGAAAGCATAAGTATCTGCAAATGTATCGTTCTGGGGGGAAAAAAAAAAAAAAGGCAAAAAAACATGCACAGCATTTTCCCCCAAATACCCTTAGGTTAGAATGTAGCTTTGACCTTAAAAAAATGCTTAATTTAATCTCCGTAAAAACACATTAAAATGCTAGTAAAGTTTTAATAGTTAGAAATGAAAGGTTATTTCCACAGTTACATTAAGGAATAGGATCTAATCCTCACTTGGTGTAGCTTCTTGTGACTCCACTTAAATTATCTGAGGCAGGGTAGACCAGGAGCAGCAGCAGCGCTGCGTGTCTATAGCTACACAGAACTCGCTTCCGACAAGGATTCTACTTCAATAGTTATCTGTGAAATCCCCCCACCTAACAACTGCTGAATCCCCTAATCACACCGTATATGCAAAAACAATGCCAAAATCCCTTCTCAGAGCTCTTCTGAAAATTTTTCAGAACGAAGAGATTAAAATTCCTAATTCTCCCATAAAATTAACAGCCCAAAGCAGTCTGGAAAAACCCTTGCTTTTATTTTAACATCCTCTATCCAGCATAGAAATCATCTATAGAAAGATGCTTACTAATGTCTCTGAGTCAAAATATTTATGCAGGATTTAGTCCCGATTTTAACAGAATTCATGCTAAAGCAAAATTAAACTTAAGGTTTTTTTTATAGTGGTCAAATCAGACTTACTCAGTGTACCGGAGAGAACAAGTCAAGAGAGGTAGCTAGAAAAGCCTTGCACGGAGAGAGTATTTATACCTTTTCGCAGATTGCCTGGAGGAGCTGAGACACCCTCTCTGTAAAGGGCCTTAATTACTTCTGAAGCAAACTTTGTTGCATGTATTCCTCCTGTAGTTGCGGTAATTGCTTTGCTCACTGTTTATGATTATCTAAAGCTGAGTTAGGTAATAATACAAAATGCAGATGGTAACTTGCAAGTTCTTTTCATCTTGAAATTTCCTGGTTTTATGCCACTGATTTCATTAGGAATTAAAAATGCGCTAAGAATTACTAGACTTCTGGCGACTTATCTTTGCTAAAAGCGTGGGTGCACGGGGAGTCTCAGAGATGTCAGCGGCACAGTGTGTCAGCACACACAAGATTTACTTTCCTTATTGGAAATACCAACGAGCATCTCGTATTTGTCTCCGTGCCTAGATAAATCTCTAGAAACACAGGGCTTGTTTTTCATCTGACATAACATTAATGAGGTTTCCAGATGTGCTCTCGCCTAAGCCAGAGGAAGTATCCGGTGCAAAAACTTTGAAGAGCAAAACTGTCAGAGTTATCTTTTGAATAAAAATGAAGCCATCTCCAATTATGAAGCTTAAAATGAGGAGCTGATTAAATAAATGTTTTACATATTTCATTCCGCATGAGGTCAGAGCAGTCTAAATCCACTAGGAGATTATTACTATTAACATAAAATAATTTCCATGTATGACATACTAACAGATGTTTGTGAACTTCTTTGAAATCTCATTTTCTGATGTCTCCAGAATATTCCTGATAAGCCCCACAGCCCAGGGGATCTTTAGAGGTGCCTCATAAAAATAATTAATACCATCAACGCATCATGTCATAAACACTGTGATGGTGGTGGTTTTAATTCATTTAAATGTGCATGGCATTTTTCTGCAGGGAGCTTCCCTCCAGACGGAAGAGTGAGCGCGGTGAACTGAGTTCTGGGAAAATGGGCGTTCTTCATGCGCACTTGGACAAGGTCCTCTTGGTGGCCTCTGCCACCGGAGGGAGCCTCTGTGACCAGGGGAGCCTCCTGTCACACACAGTGCCTCCGTGCGTGCGGGGGCAGTATGAAGTCTGTCGGTCCTGGCTGGGGTAGCGTTCAGCCTGCGGCATGTGCCATGGCAGAGGTAGCCTCAGGTTTTCATGATCTGGTCCTAACAAGGTAGGATGAATGTCGTGTGCGTCAGAGGAGCTCGCAGTTCAGCGGAAAATAGAGTCTAGGTATTTTTTTCCTCTCCTCCCTAAGTTTTCAATATCTCTTGGTTCTAACTCTTTGGTAATTTCGAACTGGAAGGCCTCTCCCCTCCAAGGATACACCCCAAAATTGCTCTCTCAAAACATGGGTAACATGTATAAACATATAGCAAGTACAAAATTCACTCCTACAAGAGGATTCTGGTTAAGCACTGTGGAGTCTCCTCTCAGTCGATCTCTGTGGCATTTGAGAGATCCCTGACAGAACTAGGAACTGAATCCCAGCTGTCATATTGAGATGTCATCCCTCAACTACAACGTAATTTACTCTCTTCCAAATTCTCCCGTAAAGTAGCAATACTCTACAGAATTTTCTTTTTTTTCTTTTTCCCCCCAGTTTTTGTGTTGTGCTCTAGAGTGACTAATAAAGGCAACAAAGGGCAAAGAATAATGCAGACTGCATACACCACAATATAGAATGTTAATATTGTCAGCGCCTATTAATTTTAAATTCTTTTAGAAAATTATATCCTTGTGTAAGGTAGGCAGGGACAGGGGTAATAATGACTCTTGCCTAGCTAAGATGCTTTGTGTGGCCAAACCCGTTCTGTTCCACTTCAGAGCACGGTTTTGTTTGTAAAGCTGAGTCAGGAGCACTTGCTAATGAAGAAATAATGAAAGGAAAATGCTTGAGGACGGATGCTCTGCTGATGTAGGTCTGCGACATTCATTCTCTTCACTTCAAAGAGCCTTTACTTGCTTACATCATCTGAACACATATTATATCAGCAAGAATTCTGCCCATTAGGCAAGTATAAACCGAAATATAGGTCCAGATTGGTAGAAAGAGTTAATTATGTGTTAGTGTATAGATCCACTGTTTTTTACACTATCAGAAACTGTGGCTTTCTGATTTTATACAAACTACAAGTGAAAGTTGAATAATCCAAAATTTGAGGCAGTGAATCACAGTATAATTAGGACAATGCCAGAAGTGACCTTCTTATATCTCCTTTAAGGGGATACTATTGCCCAACACTAGGCGTCACCTACAGCTATTATCATAATACAACTATTTGCATAGGCAACATATTAATAAGTGTTTGTGAAACATTTTCAGTCCTCAGAACATTCCCATGGTGTTTAATTATGCAGGGTGTTTCCAGAAACACCTCATAAATCCTAATCTATGGCAGAAGGAGCATGATTTAACGAAACTGTACAGCTACTGGAAAAAAAATAATGCGTGGACTGGGTATATGACAGGGTGAAGGATGGTCTTCTCCAAGTGTATTTGCCAGATCAAGAAAACAGATCCTTTTCTGAAGATCTTTTGATAGCATTTGGTGGGTAAAAAGGGAAAATTTTCTTGTATGATGGCCTCATGATGTGCGTAGCTGCCGGATGGCTTCTCGCTTTCTTGCTTTGGGGGACTGGGGTTCGCTGGCTTTTCTTTGTCTTTGCCAGCACATTTCTAGGCTCAGCAGACCAGTGAAAACCCCCAAAATGCAGTAGGAGAACCCAGGACTTGTACTTTTTTTCACTTCTAGCTGGGATTAAGCTAGATTTTGAAAACAGAAAAATAACAACGAACCGTCCACAAATGATCCGTTGGCATGATAAGCTTAGGGGAAATAAATGTTGAAGGAGCACAGAAGGAAAGGAAGCGAAGGGAAGAGGGCAGAAGAAAGACCTCTCCCTCACCGTGTGCTGACCAGAACCGTACTGAGAGGTGTCGTAATACAAGAAAATGGAAATGCTGGCTTGTTCAGAGCAGGAAAGCAAATTAAATTATTTAAATGATGTAAAATCTGCTTGGAGTATACCTGAGTTGCGTGCTCTGCCTGATCCCAGCAAGTTTGGTGGGTTTTTTTTGTTAATGCTGTTTCTCGGTGTGTAGGTGGAAGCCGGAGTCCCACAGCCAGATTTACAGGCTGCTGAGGGAACTCTGTAACTTTTGGTCTCTGCAGCTCCCTCTGGTTGCCCCACATGACATTGCACAACCTGCCTCACTTTCCCCTGCAGTCTTGAGTTTTCCTTTTTCTCACCCACTTCCCAAGCACCCACCTAGCTCTTCACTGTACGGCACTACCCAGCAGCACATGGGGGACAAACTGGTTTCCCTCTGTCATGTGTAAGGTGCGCAGTCCTTGTCTTAAGCGAATTGTTATATTTCTTCAATATTGTTATGGTTTGAGAAACCCACAGCAATTTATTGTTGTTTAGACAATGATACTCTCACCTGATGGCCCCTCCCCACCTGGGAAGGGGAATTGAGGAAAAACAAGAAAACCTGAGGGTTGAAATATAAATAGATTTAATAGAATAAGACTAGATAATTAACAATAATAACACTAAAGAGCCAGTATTGATCCTGATACCAATATAAAATACACCAGGATTATACTCAGCCCATTCCACCTGTAGGAAGCTGTGCACTCCCAGCAAGGGAAAGCAAATACCGGACACTGCGAGCTTTGGGAAGAAGAGAAGGGCTCAAGGTCTGGCACCAAGGCAAGAAGTTCTCAGGGTTGCAGCCATCAAGGGAGAGAGAGAGAGAGAGAGAACTCTTCAGCAAACTTTCTAATTTCTATTGAATGCGCCGTTCGTGGTATGAAATAACCCTGTTGGCCAGCTTGGGTCGAGTGCCCAGGTCTCGCTCCTCCTCATCCCCGCACCTGGTGAGCTTGAAAACGCTGAGACCTTGAAACCCCCATACCATAGCTAGCTGTAAAGTAAATATTTTCACAAATTCAGACCCTAGAGTCTTCTAAAAATGCAGTTTTTCCAAGCGTTAGAAGAAAAATTAGTCCTGTGTCACTCAAACCAGGACAAATATGCATATAAAAGTGGATGGTGAAGCTGCTGGTTGGTTTCCTAGAGTTAGTTAAGGAGTAGACCAGGCTGCGGTTATAACTATGTACATCAGCTTTATGTTACCTGTAATGTCGCAATCAAAATGAAGGCTACGTTGTGTTGGCTGTGAAACAGCAACATAAGGAACAGTCCCTGAAGGGGATCATATCTAGGATCATCAGGCTGACCTGTCAAAGGGTGGAGAAGGAGCCAGTGTCACCATCTATAGACCAGGAGCGAAGGCATGAAAGGCTGAACTGTCAGTCTGGGCGAGCCTGAGTGAAGGAGAAAATGGAGCCGGGCCGTTTGTGGAGATGTATGGCAGGGGAACGAAAGGTGACGGATATAAACTGAAATGAGAGGTTCAGACTGACATAAGGAGGAGGGGAAAAAAAAAAAAAAAAAAAAAAAAGTATATTGCATNAGGGGGGCGTTAAAGTGGAATAAGGAGGAGGGGAAAAAAAAAAAAAAAAAAAAATTGCCTGTGAAGGGGCCCCTCAGCGTCATAGTCTGAATTCAGACTTGATCCTGGTTTGAACAAGAAGTTGGATGAGACCTAAGAAAATGATAGAAATACAGAATTTGCCCCTCAGCTGGTGTAAGTTTGCTTTACGTAGCTTTAACATCTCTCTCTCACTTTCAGTCATTTTATCTAAAATGTCGCGTGTGGATCTGAAACATTGTTTTAAAGTGTAGTTGTTTTCTTAATGAGTAAAGAATGTACAGAAGCAGTCCTGGCATATAAAAAGAAAGGATAGTTCTCAGTTGTGTGGCATCAGAGCTTGCTCAAACACTGTAGTGTGGCGCCTGTAGAAGATGTTGTACAGCCTGCACCAAGTTCTTTGAAAGTATTTGTGCTCAGCCTCCAACAGGATGTATTTAACAAGTGAATTTTTCCCCCCAGGGGAATCCCACACATCCATCCCAAATTTTAAAGACAATTTACGGCATGGAAACCTGAAGTTGTTTAATCAGGAGCAAACCACAGGAATGTAAACAAATTATGCAGGAGAACGAATAAAGTATTTTTAGCAATCTGTGGGCGTAGCAGCTAAATCTGACGTGAGTCATCCTGCGTCCTCCCTGGCGAATCTCAAACGTGGGGTGGTTACAGGGTGAGGAGTGCTGCCCAGCACCCAGACCTCTGCTCCCACCTACCTGCCCTGAGGGGCGATTTTTAATGGAAATTGAAGTACTTGAAGCTCAAGGGTTAGAACTAATGACCAAGTATCATGAATGAAGCTTTTATGCATCATTTAAAGTGATGTTATTACTTGATATTTGAACATAAGGAGTCTGACAAGATACGGTTTGATTCATCCCATTTGTTTGTTCCAAGGTTTAGTGCAGGAAAAGTAAAGTCATGTTTGAGATGTTTTTCAACTTGTTTCTTCTAAATAACTGTAAGTAGGTGTTATTGCTCGGAAGTTCCTTGAGAGGGCAGACCAAAAACTTGGTATGAACAGTGCAAAAGAAGTTGCAAATTTAGGAGATAAGCAAAGAAAAAGAATGTAAATAGTAAGAGCAGTCTCTGCTGGTCCTGCACACAGGAGGAGCTCTCTGAAACTGGAGACGGAAAGAGAAGGGGGTTAGGGAGAATTGGGAATGGAGGCTCTGCTGCATGGGAAAGTTTTTTGAAGTCATGAACAATCCCTTTGCACATTCAAGGCTTATTATCAGATGCAACTGATCTAGATGAATAGCTACTTGATAGTAGATAGCTAATTCTGGGACACATAAATTAAGTTGAATGATATTAACTTTATAATAGGCACTTTGCCTATGTAAATCAATACAAAGCACTTAAGAAGTATTTCGAAACTCTTTCCTTGAGGGCACTTGGAGTTTTCCCAGTGAATGACTTTGCCCTGGCAGACCCCCGGAGAGGCACTTCCCATGCTAGAGGCAGTTGGGAGTATAAAGCTGATGAAACCAAAACCCAGGCTGTACGGAAACTCTGCAAGGGAATAAGACCGGCCTTTTTGTACACAATCTGGGCCCTTCCCCTTCCTGCAGACCACAGCCACGCAGAGCTCCCTAGCACTGGGACCAATGCTGCATGCACCTGCCCTCCTTTATAGCACGGCCATTGCCCGAAGGCCTGGGCCACGTAGGAGCGATGTGTATTCACAGCAAAATTACACGTGGCACATGGACACCAGGTCACTTACAGTGACGTTGACCAACAGGGGTTTTACACAGAACCTTGGGGAAGGAGAAAGGACGGACAGACACCATCCCCTCCTTGCAGGCTTTGGTCCAAATGAGGAAGGATCCTCCATCCCAGGCACTAGGAGCAGCGTCATGGCTAAATGTATAGGACAGATGTGGTGGTGGTAAAGAGCAGTGTGACTTAGTGGTGGATGGGAGCTACTAACGAGTGACTCGCTGATCTGATATTAAATATACCACTACTGGAGACACGTTCCTGGGGCTAGACTGCTACAAGGTACTGATATTTAAAGTACATGAATATTACGTACTCATGCACAAGGCAAACTGACCATGGTACGTACCAGCTTCTGAAGGGAAGGGAGACATCTGGCTTCCACTGTCTCGGGATTCATCCCGTGCACTTTAAAAAAACATTGGGGTATGCATGGGGCAATTTGTTTAAAATTTAAAAAAACTTTTAATGAAAAAATTTAAAATAATGATCTCACTTGATAAATGATGCTTGCAATCCTCTTACAAGTATTTCTAAAGTGTAGGTATTGCCCAACATTTGGATGTCTAAATCCAAAGGCAGAGGCTTAGTTTTGCAATGCTCTGCACGTGGACAAATATAATTAATGTTTATGAAGCATTCTGAAAACTATATTTGTTATTACTGAAAGGATCATACAGGAGCCATCTGAAGTCGGGTTTGATTTATGGGAAAAGAAGTTGCAGGCTTAATTTGCAGACTTCAGGAACTTGAGTAGATTGGCATGGAGAAAATGTCCTGGGGGATGGGGAAGGCAGCTGGAAACACAGAGCCCTGGAAATTACTATGGGAAAGAGGTCTGCATTTTAAAATCTTGTAAGGTAGCAGCTTTTGTCTCTGACTTAAGGGTGTGAACTTTGACGCAATTTTTCATGGATTTACTGCTACAGGCCCAGCCAAAAATTATCCAGTTATATTTGTTCTTTTTTAAAAAAAATATGTTGAAAGTACAGAATAATGGGGGAGGGAGAAAAGTGCTTGATCTTTCAGAGTCATGGAACGTAGATAATTAAAAACAGAATCGCTCCTCTGCTGGGCCCGTAGTGCCTCTTGGGGGAACGTGAGCACATTAACGCTCAGCCTAATAGCTCATTAGTCTTAGCTATTGCTGTGTATTGGCCAATACACATATATATATTTGCTTTGCACTATTAAGTTGCACGTATCCACATTGAAGATTCTTCTTGCGCAAGTGGTCCCAACACTGTGACCCAGAGGGTTCTAGTGCCCTGTGTAGCCTGTACGTGCTTAGTCAATGCTTTTTGTCCTATTTTTGGGGAGCAGCCTCATGAGTAGGTTGTGAAATTCGTTCTAGTACTTCAATTAGTCCAAAAAAATCCGCATCTGCCGCATGGGCACCTGCCTGGGAAGGGGTGCGGAGGAGGTTTCATGGTGCTCCAAGCTGGTGCAGCCAGGCAGTGTGACATGGAATGCTCTGGAGGTGGACTGGCACCACCCTGCGCAGGGTACGGCAGCAGCTCTCTTCCGGGCAAAAATGCAGTTTGGATGAATTCTTGAAAAACGCCAAAGTTATAAATGTTGGGTGGCGATGTAGTTAATGTCAGCATGGGGGTTGGGCCTCAGGAAGGTGTCACTTATGGTGGGACTCACAAGGGTTCAAAAAAAAAGCATAGAGAAAAAAGGAAAACCAAAACCCACATGCTGCATGACAATGTTTAATGGGAATGAGAAGCTGAATATACATGCGCAAAATTAGATGGATAGGATATAATCAGAAGAGTTCCAGGATTTCATGAGGGTCTACAATGAATCTCCAGTTCCATGATTTTGCATAGATTATTCTTCTTTGACCGGAAGTATTTTACAGAGAAATCTGCTATTACAATTGCTTGAAGTTGTTTTTTTGCCCTGGCTTGAATCAAATGAGATATAGGCAGAAAAATAAGCTGGGAAACCATTACACCATGGGTCTAAGCAGAAATAAAGCACAAGAAAGACTTACAAGTGCCTAACATTAAGAAATGCCAAGTAGAACTGATTTTTTTTTTTTTTTTTTAATGGTAAATGCTGGTTCAGCAAAATACAGCAAAAGTGAATACAAAATTTGATAAAATTTCATTTTGGAACCCAAGATTTTCAGTCATATAATTTTGAAATATCTTATGCTTTTTATGTTGAGAGAAATTGATAATAAAAGTCAATGTTGGCATAAAAACTTGAATTTATTGAGAGATACATTTTTATCAAACCAAAAAATATATTTTTGAAAATCTTGTTTCTTGGAAAAATTCTATATTCTTTTTTATTATTATTTCATCCTAATTTTGAATAAGATCAATAGTGGAATTTCAATTTCTTGTAGTTTGGAAATTCTAGTCCTCATGCAGGTCTAGTGTCAGGAAGCCATGCTTTTATTGACTCCACTGGGAGCTGTGGGAGCTCAGCACTTCTATAATCCATTATCCATAAACTTAGCCGTGATCTGTCTTACTGTTCAGTTCTGCTTTTCACTTAATCCACAGATATCCAGGTTGGATTTAGGTTGCCCTGCAAGTTCTATAACAAAACGGTTTGGACAAGTGAGGAGAAAAAGAATTAAAGTTTCCTGTATCATAAAGCGATAATCCTGAGTTACAAGCTGTCCCAGAACCACACATCCCCCTAAACCCATGGGATCCCCTGGAACCCAGCATGTTTCTGATATCGAACAACGCAGTCGATCCCACTATGGTTTGCTGAGGGAAAGTGGTGAGAGTTGGGCCAGGATAGATCACGGAATACGGTGGCGAGTCGGGGTCCACTATGTCCACTATGGTGTCGGGGTATTTTATGACACAGGTCTCATTGGAGGTGAGGGCAAACGGCTCGGGGCACATCACCCCTGGAGGCAGGCAGCATTCGTTGTAGGGAGACATGTGATGGATCCAGACCTGGAACACAGGAGGAGGGGAGAACAGGCAGTCGTTAGTCCAAGCAAGATGCTTACGCATTAGGTATTAAGATTTTAGGAAGACAGGGGTGCTTGCTAGATATTGCGATTGCTGGCAAAAGGGGGAATTACAAGGTGCAGCTAGTTCAGGTGACAGTTAAATGTTGGTCCAGTTTCCTTTTGCCATCCAGTAACTCTTCTCCTTCCTAAGTAACCCTTTTGAACTTCATTGTTTCCATATCGGATGATATTTTCTAGATCATCGCTGTTTTCATCCTAAAACGCTCTTGTGCTACTGCTTCTCTCTTCCTCTTCCCAGGATTTTCAATGTGTTGCGCTGCTCTGTCTCGCTCCTCCTATTGCCAGTTCAAACCCTGCTGAAAGCTCTAATCCCAACTCAGCTCTGTGTTTTAAACTTCAATTTTGATCCTCACAGCACTGGCAAAACCCAAACATGGGGGTGAAGCTGGTTACCTCATCTCACCCGGTAAGAATTGGAACAGTGTGATCTGGGATGGAGATCCACCCATCTTTTATTAGTCTCATTATATATCATCTGGCTTACCGTATCTTATACTTCAAATCACACAGCTCTTTACAACTGTACCTGATATCGAGGCCAGATTTTCCTGGGCATTGTATAATTATAGATTAACAGGCTGTCCTTGCCCTGAATTGTGCCCACACTAATTAGGCAAGGCAAACAGAGTGAGGGAGAAGTGCTAATTTTCTTCACTTTATCAGTGCAAAACTGATGTGGAAGAGATTAACGGCTGGCGTGAAGGATGGGTCTGAACTGATTTCCCAAATGAGTCCCCACATTTACCCCAGGAGTCTGTGGGAGAGACAAAATTCAAGGGAGATTTCTTGTGTCTCCACCTGAACATCTCATTTTAACCGCGCGCCATCGTTGCCTTCTCCAGTCCTCAGGGCTGTGTCTTCAGCTTTTTCCAATTGACCCTTTGTCTTGAAGGTAAGAAAAAGGCAACCACAGACTATTTTACCAGCTAAAAAGCTGGATCTGAAAGGGCTCGTTTTGCCTTTGGGAAAAGAATTGCTACCACAGATCAGCCTTGAGGGTAGGGATCCTCTAGTGGTCCAGTGCAGGCCAACAGTTTGTCAAAGCTCATAGTAGCACTCGTGAAAAGAGGAGAAGAAGGAGCACTTGTACATTCCTTCTAGATTTGGAATTCAGCACTACAAATATATTTTAAAGAAAACTAGTACTAAAGTGGCTTTTTAGTAAGAAAAATCTGAGTTCCAGTCTCTAGGATTTTGAAAATATTTAGGACAAGTTCTCCAACTGTTAAAAGACACCGTAAGCTTCCTTGAAGACAGCTGGGGGTGAGAACATAAGAAAAAAAAAAAAAAAAATTTAAATGATAATTTCTTTAATGAAACCTAGTCTTTAGAATAAGAAAAGAATGCTTGCCGGTAAGAAATTATTGAGACTCTTTAGAGTTCTGAGGGAGCTTTGTATGCCATCCCTGGTGTAAATGAACTGCTGTCCTGAGAACTAATGTCGTTTGCAAATGCGAGCTTTCACCTCTGAAGTGTAACACTTAAATTGCCTTAAAACTAAAGAACAATAGAAAGTATATTTCTGGAAGAATACCCCCTTGCCATTTCCTAAGTTTAACCTATCATTTGATAATATTCAGATAGCAATAAGTAATTGATTCAAAATTGACTTACCCGGATCACCAAGGAGAAGAGTTTAAGAAAAGTGATTAGAAGAGTTCTACGTAGCAAATGCTTTTATACACTTAGTCAAATTGCCTGGAGGATGTGACACCCTTTTTGCATGAAGTCCTAATTAGTTGCAAAACAAACTTTGCTGCATGCATAACTTCTGCAAGTAATGAAACTGTTTTGCTCGCTGTTTGTGTTTGTTAGCTGTTGGATCTTCACGTAGTGTGCTAAATACGTCCTGCACCCCGCAGGCAGGATTCACTTGAACATTTAATGGGTCAAAAAGAACTTGATATACTTCATTCACCACATTTCAGTTATATCATGAGTTGATCAAGCGTTCTTTTATTTGCTTCCCCCCCCAATTCAGTCTGTGAAACGGATTCAAGGGAGCATCAGAGCAACATCATTTGCTGTCAGGGAACAGGAATTTGTTTTCATTTCCCAAATCTGACATGTTGTTGGTCAACTTGTTATGGAAGAGAAGAGATTTTTTCCTCTGAAATACCATACAGGGCATTAAACTTAACCGTATACGGCTGTTATCCCTCTCAGTGGATATTCATGGATGAGGAGAACAACTCAGTAAATTTGTAGCCATTTTCCCAATGAGACTGGTCACCTCTGCACAGGGTCCATTCCTGGGCAGGGAGCTCCACGTTCTCAAACACCGACTTCAGCCTTTGCAAATCTCACTTGCATAGGATTTAAGTGGAGCCTGTGGATTTGTTTCAGGTCTCTTTGCAGGGTTTGACCATGTTGCAATTAAAGGCAGGTAGATGCCACCCACAGTTTTTTTGCCACTGACTCAAAGTGAAGTCACAGAGCGGGGTTGGTGGTGTGTTGGGTTTTTTTTCCTTTTTTTTTTTTTCCTCCCAACTTTTTGACCGAGTTGAAAAGTGTAATATTCTAGGAAAGGAAAGGTTGCGACAGACTGGGATCTAAAACCAGTGTTTCCATCCAGGCTGTGTTTTTCTGTGGCAGTACTAAGGTGAAGACTGGGTGGGAAAGTACACAAGAAATAGTTCCATCCTGATGAGAACTTCATTTAACACAAATAAGAGACATAAATTTGATATAAGACTACCAAGGAATCGGAAAAAATGGGGGCTGTCAGTTTGTCAAGATTTTTATGACTGAGCCAGACATGTGGATTTAAAAATGTTTTTATAAACACTTTAAAAAGGAAATCAATATCACAGAAATATGTTAAAGGAGGAGAGGGAAATCAGGATTCACATGGAAACATTTCTGGAAAAGTCACCAGTTCGCGCAGCTAGGAGTTTTTTGGTGTAACAGCCACCCGACGGGCCAGCTCATACCTCAGAAACAGCGTTTTTTTAATACGTAGAACGTATTCCTAATTAAAATCTCATTGTAATACCGGGGGCAGGGATCACTTATGTATTTTTGGACACACTGGACAAGTACGATACAACTCGCTGTGCTGTATTAGCAAACCCGATGCACAGTGCAGCATCTGCCTAAATGGCCGCGAATCGCTCTGACATTGTGTGTTCTCTTCACAAGTTCCCGTAAACCCTCTTGCCTTTGGACCCCCTCTAACATCCTCCCAAGCTACAGGTGATTTATGATATGAAGGAAAATTTTAGGTAACTAATAATTCGGAACAAAGGAATCCTTCTTCCCTGTTCGCAAGGCACGGAAGGGAGGCACGTCATCTTCCTCGCACAGCACAAGGGCTGCCCTTCGCTTTGAACGTGAAAGAGAAATAATAGTTTTGACGGTCTTTGCCATGAGGTTCCAGGGCCTGATGGTTGCTGGAAGACAGCGAAGTTTGCACAGTGTAATATACTTATTTGTAGCTGATTTTTCCCATGTTTTGGTCCCTTTCCCCCCCTCTTTCTGCTCTGTCCTGCTTAGAAACTTCATGCTCAGAGTGCCTGCTGGATGCGTTGTGCTCACACCCGTGCATCAGCACACCTCCAGCCCTTCTGGGGGTTACCCGAACATTTACGCTGATTTGTCTCAAATATTTCAAAATCAAATCTGGCTGCTTGGAGCTATGGGGGGGCAGGGGGAGGGGGGCTGAGAAAAAATTGCCTACTCCTTCCTATTCCTTGGGAGTTGGACTAGATGATCTCTAGAGGTCCCTTCCAACGCCAAAAAGATTCCGTGATTCTGCATAACACACATCAGATAAAGCCTTTGCTATTAGCTGAAGGTGGCTGTTTCTCAGGGAGGCAAAGGAAATTTTTTGTACAAGTGACGAGCTCTGTCTCTTGTCTCTCATATCGATTTTGATCATGGGAATCTGTAGGGGAACACCGATGAGTGAAGCAGGTGCTTCGATTTTTGCCAGAAGGTGCCCCGCCCCCCCCAAGAAAAAAAAAATAGTCTGGAGTAAAAAGGTGGATTTCTGTTTCACTCTTAGTGATATTTGGACTTGTGTTTTTCTGAGCGAAATGTTATTACATCTGAATCAGGTAGGTTTTTGGGGCCATAATAAGAAATGGGGAAAAAAGAGTACAGTTTTCTGATTAAAGTAGAATTTTGAGGGCCCCAGGCAAAAGGGGAGTAAAGGTAGGGGGGGAATGTCCTAAGATTTATCTCTGTAATTAATCTGCCTAAGCACTGCTCTGCCACTGAGGAGCTATGTAACGTTAAAGCTGTGCTGCTGGATTCGTTTGCCTGAAGAGTCACATATACATATATATATATGGAGATTCATATGTTTATTTTCATTCAGAAATCATTTAGTAAGATTCTTGTTTTTGCAATTTAACCACGGAGAGAGAAAATAATTGCTTCTATCGATATAAAATTCACACAACATGCTGCTCATAAGGCAAGTGAAGATAAACCTGAAAAACTTGTAGGTAGAAAAAAATCCAATTTTTAACTGACTTGTAAACCACCGCAGGCACTGTTCTCGGGGAGGAAAGCTATCACATGCAGTAGAGCCCTTAATTACTGGGATTGCCCCAGTAGCTCAGTTTTATAGACAATGCAGCAAGACGTGCTGTGGTGGTCTGGGCATGGAGCCCGGCAGCGGGAGAGCCCCCGGCTTGGTGCGCAGGAGCCCAGGAGCAGTGGGGGCTGTGGGGTGGCAGGTTGTTCCTTGCACCCAGGCGAGCCGAATAGCCCTGGACATCGCCTGAATCAGGGCAATGCCCCATGGAGGCTTTTCCACAAGCACTTGGGGCAAATCGGATACGATCGTTAACAAACATCCCAGGAAGACAGCTAGAAATGCCTGGCGAGAAAAACCTTGGCTGCCAACTATACTCATCTTCCGCAGCTGGAGCCTTTTGTGCCATTAATCCAGGCTTAGCCTAACCTGTGCTCCTTCTCTCCTAAATATTGTCCCAGAGACTGCTCAGAGCTTCGTGTTCATTCCATCCTTTTTTTTTACAGCCCCTCCTGCCATAGTATGTTGTAGGGGTCCCTGAGACTTTTGCAGTTTTGGGCGCTATATAAAATGCTACCTCGTGCTACCCTTGCAGCTTAGTTTTTCGTTGCCTTTGGCAAATTTTAATTCTAGTTATTATCTAGGTTTAATAGTGAAACACAGAGGCTAAATGAATTGTCAGAGGTCACTTGGTGAGCAAATGGAACAGCCTGGAGTAAAACAGGTTTTCCTCATTGGCATTTATCACATTATTTATAATTTGAATTCCAGCAGCTCTTTGAAGTCTTAACTGAGATTGCATTGGGCAAACAAAGGGCAAGTCCCCACACCGAACAACAGGCGTTTGAACTGATTAGAGCTGAGAAACAAAAGAGAAGGGATTACTATCTCTTTTACAAATGCAATATTAATGCGCAGGGATTAAGGGAGGGGCTGTCAGTACAGAAAAATACAGTGAGCACTTTTTGATATGTCCTGAAATGACTTTTCCAGTTTTACACAGGAAATCTGTGGCAGTCAAGAAGTAAACACAGACCTGAGTTTTAATAAATTATTTAATATGAAGAGTACCCATGATATTCACGTTCTCCCAGCACTGTTTCCATAATAAACTGAGGATTTGGTGTAACAACTCGGTCTCTAAGTTGGTTAAAGTGTGTACAACCACAACTAAGGCAGTGGTTTGGACACTGGGACGTCCTTCTCTCTGGGACAGACGTGTTTATGGGAAAGATAAGAGACCTGAAATGGAATGTGAGGAGATAAGTATCCAAAGGGATTGGAAATCCTACTGTAGTGGAGATCCACTTGGTCTGAACAAAATATAGCAATTCAACAGGGCTGCAAATTCTCAGACTGTGCTTCCCCCCCTTAGAATGAATAGCAAACATTGATTTATTTTTTTTTTTAAATTTTTTTTTTTCCCCTCTCTCCACAAAACAGAGAAAAAAGTACCAAGTTTTTCAAAGCCACTTAAAGTGTTTAAGACACCATCCCTAGTTAAAATCCATGGCTTCATTTATGTATGTTGAAACCTAAGCTGCTACTTAAGAAATCTGCAATTATCAAAGCCTGCAAATTACTAACTGTGGAGTAATGATCTTTGTTAAAAAAATAATACACTTTAAATGAAAATCCTACATCAAAAATCATCCCTTAGGTAATGGTTGGTTACCAAGGAACAATTGTCTCAACACGGATTTATCTGCTTTTCTTTAGAGAACAGTTAAAGAGTGAAAAATAAAGAAAACAAATAAAGGAAGGAATAAGAAGAAAAATAGGAGGCCTATGTTGTGGGAACTTTCTTAAACTGATTGAAAGCTTGAAGAAGCCTTTTGTCCTTGAGGTCCTAATTAGCTACCCAGTTGTTTGGGTTTTTTCCCAAGAGGAAGTTCTGCATGCTGTCTGCATGGGTCAGACTAACCCGATTTGCACGTTTTCTGACCTTCGTGTTCCACTCACGTTCTCTCCTTGGAGATGCACAAGAGCCTAATCCTTTACTCAAATCATTCTCCTGACTTCCCCTGAAGAAACCTCCAAGTCTTTATTAGGGGTCTTAATAAAAGGTCTTTATTTTGTTATTTCTTTATCAATACGAATAGTTCAGCTCTTCTGGAGACCCCTCCCCTAAATGCAAACAAAATTAAGCAAGATGTGGACGTCATGCACGCTTATACAGTTATTTTCTGTTTTCACAGACATAGCAAGCGAGCAAGTGCGTATCTGTGTAATTTCTGAGAAATCAGTATTGTCTTAGAAGGTTCAGGTTTTCTCTGCAGCAAGCTTCAGCACTTGCCTGTTCTGAGAAATCTGGCAACAGTGCAAAGCTACTTGTCAAGCAAAAATCAAACAAAAATGTAGTATGATGCAAGCACCTTAATACATAACTAGAGAACGTACATTAATAACCTTGACACGTATTTCAGGGTGACTTTGTAACTCTGTTTTAAAACACTGCAATCACGCTGGGTACTTAAAATACGATAATAAGTGTTTTGCATGCATAAATCATTAATGAGAATTTGTAAAGTGCTTTGAAATCCTTTAATCTGAAACTTCCGCAGGCTGTTCCCAATGACTGTCATTGCTTTAGGATTTTTACAGAGACGTCTACTTTACAGGAATTATTTAGAAGGTGAGGACCACAGATTGAATGAACTGTTAAAAAGGGAAAATACTAGCAACTAAGAAAATGAAATGGTTTTCAGAGAAAGGTGGCGGACCATGAACACTTTTTATACTGAAATCTCTCAATCTTCCACGAGATAAGATGATACCCCAGCAGCGGCAGCATGTTGCCCCAGGAGATTTCCTTGCATAGTTACAGCAGATTGTACATTTAACCTGCAAAGAGAGGTTTTTTTACACTCAGCTACCAATGTCCCAGCATTAGAGGGGAGAGAGAGAGTCTCCTCTTTGTTGCTCATCAACCTTGACTAAAGAGCTGACTGCCAAGACTGTCTGCTGCAAAATCATACTGCCTGCCTGAGGTGGGATCCAGCTGCTTTGGAGTACAGGAGTACTAAAATTGAGGAGCAAAGAAAAACAAATTCCTTCTCCCTATATATCAGGTAATGTGAACTCACTGTCTCTAAGTGGTTCCTTGGGTATGGCCAATGACAGAGGTCACTACAGTAACAGCCATGATCTTTGGTATCGCTTCATACAGCTTAGTGATTCCATGTAATCCCTCCTCCGAGATCCCCGAGTCCAGCTTCGGAGCTGGGTGAGCTCTGAGAGATGTCCAGGGAGACAGAATTAAAAAGAAGTCACCCAAACCACTCCGGCTTCACAGTGAAAGCTAAGGTTCGCTCCCACGGAAAAATGATGAGGTTTTGGTTGCCAAAGCCAAATCTCAAAGGATATAGATTTTTAGAAATCATTTGCCTTGAAAATGAGGCATCTCAGAGCTGTTCCGAATTTGAAGCCAGAAGTTACAAGTAGTTCTGAAAGTCTGTTTATTCTTTCCAAGCAGTGCACGCCAGCTCCCAGCCCATCTGTCTTCTGTCCTTACGAGTACCATGGCTAAACACGATTTGAGGGGAAAGATGACTGGGGAACCAGAGCATCAGCCCGATGACAGGCAGCCCACTAAAAACACTAGCAGTCGTGCCATTGAAGAGGAGCTGACTCTTGAAATACGCTCACAGAAAGGGAAAATAATCTGTCACTGAGATGACCTGTATCTTGAGAAAAAAAAAAAAAAATTATTAAAATCATAAGGCTTTACCTTTCATGGTAGAAATCATTGCAATGCCATGCAAATCCATGGAATGGAGTTTATTTGTATCTACTGGGGTTCTGGCTGACCAGAGGCTGTAAAGGGATGCAGTGTAGAGAAAAAAAAAAAAAAAAAGGCATTCTGAAACAAGGAATCATGACCTGATTAGGAGCAGATTGGTGGAAGGACATCCGTGACTTTGATCTGTTTATCTTGAATGGATATTATTACTCAATTCATGGGTGTCTGAAGCCCATGCCACACTTCAAGTATAATAACACAGCACTCCGTATGCATAAATCATTAATGAATACCTGTGATATGACATTTGATCCAAGGAGGATGCAGAGCTTCCTGATAAGAGTTATTGCCCTAGGGATGCCTCCAACACACCTCATAATTTAGGAGGGATTTACAGAGAAAAATTTTTACAGCTCTATTAGAGAAGCAAACAAGTAGCAGGTAAACAACTCCAGACAGGAAATCTGTCTGTAGGGAAGGGCAGATCTCAGGGAATGCAAGACACTTTCCCTGGCTAGCTCGTCCTGTGAGCTTACAGCTTTTGGCACAACAGCCCAAAGATGAGCTACGTGGGGACAAAAACGTCCTTGTCATCTTTGGTGGCTGCAGCTTTTGATCCTGATTTTTACTGGCAGACCCTTTAATCAGGGTTGATGCCCAAATAAACACCCCAAGGAACAACCAGATCTTCAGTGCAGAAGGACACTTTATTTATCAGAAAGGGTTAGAATGGCCAGAAATGTCCTTTTCTAAAGAATAAGAAACAAAATACCACTTTCTGCCTAGGCAGCACATTGAAATAGAAGTGGTTACACTACACCAGTCTTTTTGGTGCCATAAAGTGTCACGGGAAGTCTCAGAACCTTCCTCGTCCAGCCTGAAGGAGCCCACTTACAGTGGGGTGCCGGGATGTGAAGTTTTGCCGTGAATCCAGAGCAGAAATTCAGCTCCGCGGGAAGGCAGCTTAGTCTGCTCCTAGCAGAGCTGAGGGAATTATTTTTCAGCGAGAAGGACAGGCTGTGAAAGATAAAGGGAGAGAAGCAGTATCTTAGGATTTATATAAAACGCATTTTTGTGGGAACAGCAGGGATGGGCACAGAACTTGTGGCAGCGGGCTAATGCTTGAGAAAGTGGATGGTTTGTGTTGGTGATTTCCAAAAAGCCCGTATTCCATCCTTACTTTGTTGCCTAGAGCTGCCGCATTATATAGTCATAAGAATTTAGAGTAGTTGTGGATCTGCTCCAGAAGTTTTATAAAAGGATATTATTATGACATACACAAAACTACTTTTTAATGAAAAAATTAATAAACCTGGTTTCTGAAGCTATTAAATATTGCCTGCTTAGGGATTAACCATGACTCTCAAATTTAAAGTGATGTTATTATCCAAGTGACATAACTATTTAAATTTTGTCATATACTTGCAATATTTACATAGTACATACACTTCAGATGTCTCAAGCATTAATGAATATTTGGGACTAACTTTGAAGTTCTTTCCTTTAAAGGAGCCAAAGGAGAAGCTTCAATATTGTTATGCAGCCCTAGGGATGTGCAGACAGACGTGCCTCAGTGGCTTCTAAATATGTAATGGAGGTAAATGAAAGATCAAGATTCTGATATTGCTAGCTAGAAAACTTTAAGTGAAATATACTTTTTTGAAGGAAAGAATGTGTTATAAAAACATTTCCATTAATCCTGGCACCGATCACTTATTCCACCTCGCTCATTACGACAGAATGCATTCCCAATGAATTTGTTTATTCTCTGTACTGAATTGTTAAAATAATAAAAATAAAATCACACATCTGGGTGTGATGTTTTGTAGGAACTCTGCTGCATGGATAATTTTATCCCTTCACGGGCAGTTTAGTTCTTGTTTTACTGTAGTTGTCATGTTTTAATGAATGAAATTGAACATTTCTCCCATCAGAAATGTTTCATGCAAGGGTGTAAAAATTTAAGCTTCAGTCTTTCTTCCTTTTTCTTCATTTGGTTAGCCAAAATTACCAACTCAAATTATTTGAATGTAGTATAGATGATTGTTTGCTACACCACCTGAATGAAGCATTTGGGTTTCGGTGTTTGGGTGTGGTAATAAATCAACTGAAAGTATGTGTCCCAGCAATTGCATTGATGCCGTCTTCTCATGTGTTCTCAATTGCTTTAATTTCTTTCCTATAGGAGAGTTGTCTGAATACTATAAGTGGACATTCTGGTTACTAAATTGTTATGCCAGTACATAAAACCTTAGCATATTACACCCCTAAATAGACCGGGGAACCAACTTGTCCAGTAGCCCATATCCAACACCAGATGCTGAACAGTATGTTTGCACCGAGAAATACTTTGTAGAACAATTCTGGTTTGCTTTAAAAAACCCAACAATTTGCTATGCAAAATTCCAAAGTCAGCATCTCTCAACACCTGCAGCACTTTTTCCATTGAGTTTCACCTCAAACATTTAATGGGATGTTTCTGTACCTTGTACTATCACAGTCTTCACTGCTGTCAGTACACGGGTGATTCAAAGTCCAGTTGTGAGAAGAGTTTTGCCTGTACTTCATAGATGTCTGGAGTGTCCGATGTTGCCCAATGGATTTTAATTGATATCTTGAACGTGTAATTCAGTATCTGGCCAGGTGGAAACAGCTCACCTGTTTGAACACAAGTCCATAAAATCGGAAAGCTTTCAGTCTCAGCTTGGTGAGATGATTCTCAGTCTGACTGATGTTGGGAGACCGTTGCTCCATTTTCTGACTCCATATAAAAACATAAGGTATCCTCAGCTTACTATTGGAAGAAGAGAAGGAAAATACACTCTGAACCTTTACAGAGATTGCTCTGCAGGTTAAGGGGCAAATTATTTCTAAATATGGCTTGAAGTGTTAAGTTAGCTTGGAAGAACATGCTTTTTTAAACATTCTGATGGTACCGTGGTTTATGATGGGAATTAAAAGTAGGTGGAGATTCTACAAAATTAGAAGGTAGTGACACAATAAGCTATAAACCATGATGTGGTTTCTGAAATAAAATGGTGAATGATGACTGACAAACTAAAAATTTGCCACTATGCAGGGTATGTGTCCTAATTAGACTTTTATCTAAAAAAATGCTTCGCTCTCAATGAGAGATTCAAACTAGATATATGGCGCAATCCTAAGAAACAGTGAAAAATACTGGGAAGTATATTTGCAAGAAACATGCAAATTTTCCAATTATGTATCTATCTAAGATGAGTCTTGCATCATTCTAATTTCTAAATGGCACTGGGAAAGACAAGCCAGTGACTAAAATGTCAGGCACAAGAGGAAAAACGCATGGCTTTCCAAGTAGATCACCATAAATGTGTAAATTACCTGAATCAAGACTACTGTGCATGACATTCATTTGATCTTTAATTATGTCACATAAAACAAGGCTCTAGGGTGGAATGGACATACAATTAGGAGGAAATGGGGAGAGAGCATTGCCAGTACCAAATCACAGCCTACCTTGGTAGTAGGGAGTGCTTCCCATACAAGATGAGCTTGTTGGTAAACACCTTACATGCGCAAAGGGTGCCTCTGGGCCTGGGGCGGTCTGGGCCAGTATAAAAGCCAGTCCGGCTGCAGGCTCCCTCATCCACTTCTCTTGCCTTCTCCTCCTTGGTGAACAAGGTAAGCAGCAAGTGCCTCTGTCTGTCTCTCTTCTCTGGAATTTTTCTCTTTGTCTTCTGGTCTTGGTGTAGCTTTTGCTGAAATGCTTGCTCCCTTGTTGTACTCCTGGTTACTCGGCACCTTGCCATCACCATGGGAGATGGGAGAAGGTCTTGGGGTTTCT
>VYXH01003500.1:0-15010 GCA_013397275.1 Burhinus bistriatus
CCGGCTGAGGCCAAACTACGACACCTAGTCATCATAAGCAATGTAACAAGCTTTGGTGGGGCAGCTTGTAAGATTACACTTATCCTCTCAGTTTCAAGAGCTCAAGTTTGAACTAATGCCACTAACTTGCCCACATCCTGAGACTGTTCTATAAATGTGCTGATTCTCTGCTTCTATTAGCAATGCAAAATGTAGTATAGGAAGCCTACAAGCTAGAGTTTTAAAAGTTTTAGCCAAGGTAACTAGATAATCCCTAAAAACTTCTCTAGCAATTTGTGAAGTCTCAAGAATGTATGATCTAACTTTACAAAACTCCCTTCACTAGGACTGGACTATAAGACTTGCACAGTTTTAGTGGCCTTAGAACAACAGTGTAAAGAGATCAAGCATGCTGTCTCCCATGGCAAGAGTGACGATGACATTGGAGCAGGGGATCAGGTAATGGGACTTAATTCCAGGCACTTACTCAAATTTCTTTAGGCACAAGCAATTAGAATTGTGTTGGACGAGATCCTTTCCTAAAAAGCTATTGTGCAAAGTGTAAGAATTAGCAGCTAAACACTGTGCAGGCTCTTAATCACCAGAAGTGCTAAGAAGTAACACAGCCTTCACTAGTTTCAGTGAAAGTGGCTTTTCCCGTATCTAGTGGCCTTACTGGATAGAGCTACAATTAAGCTGTTTATTAGTCAGTGTTAGTTTCTGATCTTTCAAGTCCTTTGGGTAGCCTGGTTTTACTTCTTAGGCATCAAACTTAAGTTGTCATGTGTGGGGTGAAGACTGACCAGTCTTTATGAGCTTTACGTCTGTTACAACTTTGCAGTGGATTCTCATGGATGCTTAAGGCAGAGTCATTCTTGGAAAGCAGACCCTGCTGTGGCTCTGATGATTGTGCATGCAGATACATAAATGTTACTTCAGGCTGGTTATATGTCAAAGTGCATTCACTCTGCATGTTACTGGTTTCTCTTTCTAGGCTTGGGTGGTTTTAAGGTACTATGTGGCAAAGACAGGTGCAGAAATGGAAAGAGAACATGGAAGCACGTGGCTTATTTCCCTGTCTTTCAATGCATTTCCTTGTTTTTCAATGCAGGGTTTGATGTTTGGCTATGCCACTGATGAAACTGAGGAATGTATGCCCTTAACAGTCCTCCTGGCACACAAACTGACTGCACGCATAAAGACTCTGGAACGGAATGGAACATGGTGGTGGGTTAGACCAGATGGGAAAACACAGGTTTGTAATGTAGATGCATAAACCATAAGGGTGAGAAAGCATAGAAATCATTTGTCCTGTCCGCTATGAAATTAGAATTCGTGTTTGTCAAAAATGGTGCTGTCATGTTCCAAGGTGGTGTGAGTTTCATAAGGTACATTTATATGTAGCACACATGATTTGTTTAAACTGTTCTATCAGTGTCTTAGCAGGTTTCTTCAAAATAACACTTGCACCTTGTTTCTTTTCCCCTGGAGAGTAAGAAGATATTAACAAATTACTGACAATCAGCTGGGGGTTTTTTTTCTGAATAAATATCAGCATTCCAGAAGCATGGACTGGGATATTGCTATGGTTTCTCAGTTAAAACAGAGCTATTCCTGATTCAAACCTCACGTGTAGTACATTTGATCAGTGGTCAGAGCCATTGACAGCTGTGTTACAGACTTGAGTTGATGGGTCACTGAGCCTGCTGTAAGAGTGATGCACTTAAGCAGTATCAAAGGCAGTAAGTTCCCTGTCTTCCAGGCTGTGAAATCTGCAGGAGAGGAAAGGAAAGGCATACATGTGGCATTTCCAAGACAGCAAGTTGTTTTAGTCTTAATTTCTGTTGATTAATGGAGATGAACTGCATTGAGTTATACTGCTGCTGTTGTTGCAGTGCAACATGGATTGTGTCCCTGCCTTTTGTCAGCAGTGCCTACAACATGTGAACAGACTGATTTCTTTATGATGTATCTGTCCAAGCATTTTTGAAGGGTAGGAAAGCAGAGAGGTCGTCTCAGTCTGTACAAAAACCTATACTAACAATGGAGCAATGCCAGTATATATTTGCATGTAAAAGCCATGCAATAGGTAGCAAAGAACACAGCCTATCATATCATGCTTTACAGTTGCTCATTTTAGCAGTGTCCTCCAAAAGTTATTTTGGCTTTACTTTGGTGATTCCCTATTTGAAGTTATGTTAACATGCCAAACGATGAATGATTTTAGCATCTGCTAGTGAAATCCTAGGCTTCTGTAGCTTTCTTCTTGTTATTTTGTTTCTCTGTGGCGATACATGTAATATCCTTTAGTCAAGTCTTTTGGTGGTGGTACACTTTCTGTACTTTTTTCTTACAGTGATTTTAAGCATCAGCAACAATCCATCATTTTTCATCCCATTTCCCTTCATCTGTTTATTGTTTGCTGCAGAAAATAATTGTGAGTCCACTTTCAGTTTTCAAACTGGTCCTCTTGGCCTTGAGCGTTCACTATGCTTTTTTTTTTTTTTTCTTCTCTAGGTCACAATGGAATACAAGGAGAGTAATGGCACAGTGGAGCCCATCCGAGTGCACACACTTGTGATTTCAGTACATCATGCCCCAGACATACCTCTACAACAAATACAGAAGGAGCTAATGGAGAAAGTTGTTAAAGAAGTCATTCCGGAGAAGTATCTTGATGAGGAGACAATTTATCACCTCCTTCCAAGTGAAAAGTTTGTAGAAAGTGGTCCTAAGGTATGGTACTTTGAAAGAGAACAGCCTATACAGACTTGGATTCTACTTTGCCACATGCTTCTCTTGAATAAAAGTGCAATGAACTGGTATACCTTTAACCAAGAAAGTCTACACATTTTTAAGAAGGCTTCAGTCGTTTCTACTGGAGTTTTTCTACTGGACAGCTGGCATCTAAACTGAAGCTGTACCTGTCTGAACAGCCAAATATACAGATTCCTGGATCTTTTTCTTACTTCCAGAAAGTGTTTTAAATCACCAAAAGCCCACCCGTAAGTTATATGCTAAAATGCCTGACTGGAAGTATCTCTTCATTTTAACAGTAAAAATCAAAACCAGAAATAACAACAGATCTGATTTTCTACATTAAAATTATTCAGAAAGCTGAATAAGTTTCAAATGAGACCTTAATGTATCAAGTTTCAATAGTCATTAGAATCTGACATGTGTTCTGCTTTCCAGGTGCTGGTACTAGGTAAGCAGGTCATTGCTGTGAAATTGTACAAAGTTTTGTTACACAAAACTAGACAGTTTTGTATAAAGAGCTCAATGAAGGATTAAAACTACAAGGTGTGCTTATGATCACACTGGGATGCTGTAGGGATACCGCGTCCATTGAAAAATAAATGTCAGCTTTACTCCCATATTGCTTATTTGGGGATTTAAAATTAGTGGATTAATGCAGTATATCCTCTTTCTCAATGCTCTGGAGTTTATTTATCAGCTTGCAGTCACCAGCTTTGCTAATCTGACAGAAAGTCAGTAATTGTCTGCTGTCTGAACAAGTTGGATTGGCTCATCAAGTTGTAGGAGGCAGACAAAAGTCCATGCAAGAGGATGGGACTCCATTATTGGAGGCACAGGCAGGCAGGAAGAAGAAAGAGTAGAACCAAGTGGTCCTTGTGCCACTACTGAAGCGTTAAGGTGAACTCAGCTAGAATTTCTCAATACTCTTGTGCTGGCAGCACTGAGCTGCAGCTCTACAAAGCCCCCACTTCCTCTTTAGTATGTGTATGGAAGTGAAGCTTGTTAACATTTTAGATCATATGTGATCTGTTTTTCAGGAAGGCTTTTTTCTCGCTAAATTCTTGGCCTCCATGAAGTGTTACTGAATGAAATCATTATCCAGTAATCCAGAGATAGTATTTCATGATTGCTGATCTGAAGGGAGCACACTTTTTGTGATGTTTACAGTTGTGCCACATTCTTATCAGTCTTCAAAACTGGCTTAGGACATCTCCGAAAAATACTCCAGTTACGTAGACCTCATTCATTAAACAGTTGCATGTGAAGACGAACACTGTGAACAATGAGTCGTATCTGTAGCAAATACAAAATAAAGCTGTGCTCAATAATCTAGTATGGATTGGGTAAACTGTTGTGTCTCATGAATGTATTCAATTGTTTGTCCTGCAGAGTGATGCTGGACTGACTGGCAGGAAGATCATTGTTGATACCTATGGAGGCTGGGGAGCCCATGGTGGAGGTGCATTCTCTGGAAAAGATCCTTCCAAAGTTGATCGTTCTGCAGCATATGCAGCTCGCTGGATTGCAAAATCTCTGGTGAAAGCTGGTCTCTGTAAAAGAGTATTAATCCAGGTAAGAAAAACTGTGAAAGTAATACACCATAACAGAAGTTCTGTCTCATGCATGGTCACCCCCTCAGAATACATACTACCATCACAGCCCCGATCCAGATTCAGAAAAGCATTTCTTATACTAGAATGGGGCTCCAGGAAGTTCTTCTTGGGGATGCATTATTAAGGAGCCCTGTGAGGGAAGCCAAAGACACAGGCTGGGACAGTCCTGAAACAAGGAGTGTGTTCTCAGTAGTATTCTTTCTCCAACTCTGTTGCAATCCCTGGTCTAGGTACTTCTTTGCATCATCCTTTCTTTTACTTCCAGAAACGCTAGTGATCCTCTGCACGCACATGCATGCCCAGCACTCCAACCTGGGCTGCACAGCACATTACAGACAGTTGTGTTAGTGTCTAGATGTAGTTGTGCAACCTGCTGTACTATAGGGTCATACTAGTTGTAACTTAAACCATTTTAAGCTGTATTTGAAATTACCTTAAGTTACCCTAAGTTCTCTACTGTGTGTTCCTAGTGTACTACTATGGTGTGAGGTGTGAGGTGTGACTAAAAGCTAAATTCAATTGTTTTTAAGAGTTTAAAACCAGAACAACTGTAACCAGTCTTAGATGCTCAGAAGAAATGCACTTCCTTCCTTGTGCATGAATTTTTGGGACTAGTAAGTCTAAGAAGTTGAAAGAGGTGTCTTATTGACCCGTGGGCAGTTTCACCATTAAACATTAACCCAATGTGAATGCTAAACAATTGAGGTTTGTCTAGGCAGTTTGCAATACTAGTTTATAACACATACTTATTCTGAGAAGCTGCTATGTAATATCTTTAACTCAGTACAACAAATGACCACAGTAAAAAGTAGCAGTGATCTGGCTGCTTTGCTGCAGAGCTGTGTTTAAAACCTTTTACCTTCTCCATGGACCAGAGGAGAGGCCCACTGGATGTGGTTATGACCAATGGCATAGTATCCAGACACCCAATTAGGAACAAGGCCCCTTTCTTTAGATGTTGTGCATGTGTTTGATAGCTGATTAAACTTAAAGTTTGGAGTTAGTCAAGGAATGGGGAGACTGGGAATAAGCCAAGCACAAATACTGATGGTTAGCAAATTGTTGATTTTTTTTTTTTCCCCGAGGGGACAGAAGACAAACTTCTGATTTCTTGGTATGCACATTTTGAGTGGTATTTTTGAAAACATACATCACTGCCTTAATTCTTGAGTTAGGTGGGAATGTTGTTATTCCAGTAATTCCCAGAGACCCTCCTTAAATACCAGAGCCTGACTCTAGAAAAGGCAAGATTGATAGCAAACTATGGAGAAGTCAGATACTAGCAATGAAGGTAAGATGGGAGGAGAGAAGAGGATGGGAGAGCAGAAAAGCAAATGTCCTGTGAAGTTATAGAAGTCTGGATTAAAGATTAACAAAAGGAAAAATGTATCAAGTGGAAATGTGAAAATGTTTTCCGCCCATTAGTGTATGTGTTACGCTAAGACCTTGCCAGCCTACACTGAGGCTGACAATTGAGCTGGCTCTGCTATGGACATTGTTTCCATGCTAACCACCTTTTCATACTGAAAGGGCAAAATGGACAATGGAGGGAACTGCAGACTATTTAGCTATATATGAACACAAATACCATGTAGGCTTTATTTAGTGTGATATACAATTGTCAGCTTATTGATTAATGAAAGACAGAGTTAGCGTTATCTCAAAATTAGCTAAAGGGAAGATAGTCATGATTAAGGCAGTTTCTAACAAAAAGCAATTCCTGGTTACTAAGAAGTATGTAGATAGAACTGAGCCATTGGACTATTATTTCCTGAAATTTATAGAAAGCAGACACAATGAGGAAGACCAGTGAAAGCCACAGAATGGTTTGCATGGCTCAGTGACATGCAAGCAAAACATATTTTCCTTCAAATACACCACGATGGAAGAAAATGAAGTGTGTATTAGCCTATACTGCCGTAGGACTGTATTTTGGAAAGGGGCTGAATGACAAAAGCAGATACATTTCAGGAGAACCTGTCAGTGCTGTGCTGTGCAGTGCTGTGGTGAAAAGAAGCTAATGTGATTCTTGGATGCCAGAAAGGAGCTACAGAGCTTCTCAGTCCTCTGAATGAAGTGAAATTACAGGGAATACTTCCTGGGTTACTTTGTCTACTTCTGATAGGTATGTTTTAAAAAGTACATGGAAATATTGGATGAAGTTCCAGGAAGTGCATGGAAATAACTCACTCTCACAAAACAAGTCTGTGAGTGCTTTAGGAACATGGAGCTTTTCCTCGTCTTGTCCTAGATAATCTTTTCTCTGCCTCAGCAAAAAAAAAATCTGAGAGTCTTCAGATTCAAAGGCATGAAATCCTTGTGTCTAGTTGAGGCTGAGAATGCAGAATGGCAGTATCTGAGGATGATTAGAAAGTAGCTTTTAAGGAATGTCACTTAGGTCTGATATTTGACCAGGCTGAACATTCTCCGAGGAGAACAGATAATTTTCTAACATAAAAGACAAATAGCAAAAACATACCTCCTATCTTTATTTATGCAGAAAAAGTGTCCATAAAATCTTCCCCTGATACATAAGATAAGCCTTTCCTTTCTCTTAAGCAAAAAGTAGGAAGGACTGTTTTAACTGTGCTTGGATTGTATGCCTGTGTTCTACAGCTATCATATGCTATTGGTCTGAGTCATCCTCTTGCAGTCTCAGTGTTTCATTATGGAACATCAGATAGATCTGAAGAAGAACTGCTTGAGATTGTGCACAAAAACTTTGATCTACGCCTTGGAGCTATCATAAGGTTTGTATGCTATCAGTATTTACTGAAGGGAATCATATTTTTAATGCTCTCTTTAACAGTTAAATGTTAAACTTTCTGTCTCCTAACCTCATGAAAGTCACTTTCATCATAAATCTATAATTGCTGTAATTTCTGTTCTTCCCTCACTCATGCACCTAGTACAACATACAAGGGCCAATTAATAGATATGGTCACAAAATGTTCTGAATAAGTGAGACTGGTCTAAATTATACCATGTTATATCTCGCAGTAACCCTGGTAGTGTGCTATGTTGTGTAACATTAGCCAGGTGGTAGTGTGCTTGATAAAGCAGAATTAAAATTTAACATTAGCTGTAGTTAGGCTTTCCAGTCTGTTTACAGGGTGTGTAAGGCTCCCAATCCCTGCCTTATCTGGAAGGCACCAGAAATATTGGCTTTCTGAAAGAAGTACCAAGGTAAGTATGGTCTGCCTGTATTCAGTCTTTGGGTGGCAACAACTTGGGAGACAGCTGCAACAAGACAGAAAGGTTCTGACACCCTCACTTCACAAGCAATCCCACTGAAATGAGTGGGACATTATGTATTGTAATTTGCCCTTGCTCATGCACAGAAGCTGAGCGTCACCCTGCCACAATAGTGGCAGTATGGTCTTTGTTGTTGCTATTGAGGGGATATTGGCCATTAGCCCAGAATAGAGAAGAACAACCTTAAGTGACTAGCTTCTTCATGAGGTCTAAGTGTAACCTACCTTCTGCATCAGAAAAACTGAACACTCTCTAGTTGTCATGCAGTCTTGTGCAGTCTGCTTGAAGTCAACTAAACTTAATTAAAAAGGAATCCAGGTTTCTTAAATGCTCTCTTAAGATTTGGTAAGCCATTGAAATATTGTATACATTTTAAAAAAAAGAACAAGAATAAAAGTCCCACCATGAGATAAGCAGCCTTGAAGTGAAAATCCAGTTGTGATCAGAAGCGTCATTGAGGCTACCATGCAGTCAGAAAGGGTAAGAACACTCAAACCTACTTACATTGCCTTCTGCAACCAACCCAGCTATATTCCTTTCTGGAATATTTCTGGATCCGAAAAAGCAGGTCTTTTAGACAAACATAATCCTTACACTTAAAGCATGGGAATTACCCTTTTCTTTGAGAGAAGAAAGGACTGGAGGAGAGAACATCATCAGCACCTGTCCTTATCAGAAGTTACCCACCTACATTCCAGGGAGCTGTAATGTGACCCTAGCATTTTTCCTTCTTTTCCTCCCTTTTGTGACTAACTCATATGATTCTTTATGTGAACTTCTAGAAGGTAGAGCTTATTCCCTATTTGTAGTAAAGCTTCCTAAGACCTAATGATACAGGCGCCTCTTCCAGTCCTGAAGAACTTTCAAATCTCTTTGCTGATTTCACCAAACTTGACAGATTGGACTTCTTAAAAGTTTCATGAAATATGCAACTAATGGAGAGAGACACTATCTCTTCCCTGTTTTAAGGGAGCAGCCACAGTGTGAGTTCACCCCTTATTAAATTCTGTGAAATTGATATGGGAGCTCAAGCCTGAAATAGACACTAGCAAGAACGAGACTCCATGCACAGAGGAACCACTTTGTCACTTTGAGCAATGTGCGTTTTAAAACCTCTGTTCTAAAATGCTGAAACATACATGTTAGCTATCTTATTATTTGAGGAAAATGCTCTTAATGATTCACTTTTTTAAAAAATCCAGAACTATTAATATCATTCTAGTCTCTATATTCCAGAGGAATCTTGAGTGTATTTGACTCTGAGAGGAGGAATGTCAACATGTTAGTGAATATGAAGACATTTCTGACAAGCTATATCAGCATTTTGCTGGTGTGGTCAGCCTTTTGCACTCCTTTTCAGAATGTTTCCTGGATATACATGCTGAAAATAGAGCTGACATATTTTTAATAGCTTGAGATAATGCGAGGCGTTATGGCAACTTCTTTTGTTAGGTAATGTTTTCCAAGTATTATCAGTTCATAAGTATAATCAAAACTCTCCTTTTCCTTTGTCGTTATGGTGGTTCATTGCCATCAGTAATTGGTGTGGTGGTTCCCAGACACTTTCCTTGATTTGGTGGGCTCAAAAATGCTGCTTTTAAAATACATTATCACAGCCCTGGAAGTGGTGAAGGCAGTAAGCAGGGAAGAAACCAGGCAAAAACATGAGCATTGTTTAGTCAATATTTCCTTGTTAAATGTTACCTCACAATTTTTAAAATCCTGTAAATTGTGCTGGCTATCCATTCTAATCAACTATGCACCAAAGTACTTCATGATGTCTTCATTTAGTCATCACTCAAGTTTCGATGGCTCTTGTATTAGCGTCAAGCAGAAATGACTAGTAGACATTGAAGCATATGATCATGTTGAACGAAGTGTTACTTGAAACAAGACTTAGCTGCTGTACATCATAAATGACCCCATAAGTGCGAGAATGTGTAATCTCTCCACCATCTGAAACATACTCATTATCCTGCTAGCATTTGTGTTTCTTTCCTCACTTTGCCATTTCTCCACCAATTTTCTCTCCAGCAGCTTACAATATGAATCATCTATTTTAAATGTCCTTTCAAAGATAATTAAACAACATATACCAAATAGAAGAAAGCCCAAGTAAAAGAAAATGTTTCAGGCCTTTCATGAAATGAAGAGAAACTTCTGTGTAGATACCTGTGGCTAACCATTCAGCACAGCTGCAATCTGCTGTATTATGCAGGCTAAAAAGCCATAATCAGGACTTGCACCTTCATTATTAATCTAGCCGTAATCAGTGTTAAGCCCTATTTTAAATAGTGATTTTGTGCATCCATATAAGCAGTTAAACCTCCACAGTTAACCAGTCTACTATATCATCATCTTTGGTGGCTTCTTTTGAGATCATCATTGTGTTTCTCGCACAGTAGCATTAGAAAATATTCTATATTACACTTGCAATAACAGAAAACACATCGATGCTTGCACAGGTATAGCTGAACTTTATTCCAATTGTAATGCTTCTGCACTGTAATGCTTATAAAGCTTAACTGCATACTTAATCGCATCTCTGATACATTTGAAGAAAGCTGTTTCTAGTCACTTCAAAATTGAAACCACCAGCTCACTACCTTTCCTGCTGTAAATCTGGGTGATTGGGCAAGGAAACAACAACTAGGTTTTATTGTCTTTTCTTCCAGGGATAATATTGATTATACCTCTGATGTGCCTAAATCATAATATAAATTGAAGTGGAGTTAAGTGTAAGACTTTCTTTTTTTCTTTTCATTAAGGGAGCTGGATTTGAAGAAGCCAATCTATCAAAAAACAGCATGCTATGGGCACTTTGGCAGAGAAGAATTTACATGGGAAATACCCAAAAAGCTTGTGTATTAAGCTTTTCAGAATGTTTCATGTAATTGACAGGTGGTTTAATAATCAGGTAAAATTTCAAGCTGTTCAAGGAAAGACTGTATCTACTCTCTTTTAAATGACATTCTGTAGTTAATACTTTTACTGAAAATTACTTGTACTTAATTTCTAACTTTCGTAGTGGCCTTACACTTTAAATGCATGCTGCTCTATCTAACCTACTCTTCAGCTTTGTCTTTGGTAACGTGAACAATTTAGGCCTTTGGCTGCGATCAGATATTACGTGCATGGATGGTTCTGGAAGTTGAAGTCATTCCTGTTCTGCCAGGGAAGCCAACTACTGCTTACCCAGTTAACTTTGTACAGAAGTGGGTGAAGTTGGTGAGGTAACTTCCAACAGCTCCCTGTGACAGGCAAGCAGTAATAGCACAAATTCCCATAATTCTTTGGGACAGAACTTCCACAACTACAGCTTTAGTTACGGTCCTTCTAGTCCAAGCAAATTAGTAAAAACACCCATTTCAAAACATTGTTCATTGTAACCCTAAACATACTTAGCTATGAGGTAGTGTTATCTGTTTGCTTTTAACATTACAGTTTTGTAGGCTTATCTGTGAAAACTGATGAACTCCTGTGTTGTAATTCTTTTACTCGTTTATAGTTACCCGTTCTCAAACTGAGATTTTCCACATCTGTATGAATTGGAATTGGCTGCATAAAGTTTCAATTAAGTTTCATTTGGCCACTTCTGCAATGTAAAAAAATATTGTAAAAAAACCTTGGAGGACATTACCTTCCTTTGACTTCTCTGGCTGAAAGCACAAAATGGAGAGAGAGAATTCAAAATCATCTAGCTTTTCTTCAAGGGCTAGAGACGATGAAAAGGCTTGTATAACAGAAAGTAGCAATTCTGGCAAAGCAAATTTATCATCAAATTGTAAACTAAGACAGAATGTTGGAATGCTGTAACTGCTGTTACTTAAAACCAGGGAATTTTAATAGACAATTAAAGAATATGGCTACCTATCCCCAATAAGGCAAAAATACAGGCTTCAGTGGTAAGTCTAACCAAATGGAAGTAGTTGAATACAACATTAGTCTCGAGCAAGTTTTAAAAAGCTGCTTCCTTTCACGTAAAGACTGATCGATCCACTGCTCCTCTAATAGACCAGAGCTGAAGTGAGGTAACTGTACAGCTGTACCTGCGTGTTACACAGCCTGGTATAGTTAACCTGATCTTGCACAGCAGTGCTACAGTCAGTCCTGTAACCTACAAAAAAGGCTTTTTTTTCTTCCATAAGAAAACCAAATTTGTTCCTGAAATAAAAGCTGCAATTCTTTTGTAGGCTTTTTTTCAATTTTTTATTTAATGACAAGTTTTCCTTTTTATCACAGGACCCTGTACCCTGTCTTTGCCTGAAACTAATCCAGTTTAGTACGCATATGGCCACATAGGCATAAATCATGTTATTAACCTTTATTAATTTTTTTTCAAATTGCTATTGTCTAGGAAAGAGTAATGTAGCTTGCTAAAGATTTTGAAATGTCAGAATAACTTCCACTTTTAGTAATATAGGGGTACAATGTTTAAATGGCAAGAGATTGCAGAGATCACTATACAGTAAACTGACTATAATAAACTGACTTACGAAACTCTTTTGAAAGAGAGTTCAGTAAATGGGCATATAGTCTCAATTTTACAGCTGTCTCAATTACAACTAATGTCAATTTTACTGTCATGATACTTCACCCTTCCAAAGTTGAATAGTGCTTTGGTAAGAAGCTGTGATGCTTTGTTTGTCACAGGAGAAGGCCATTTTGATAAAGAAAAAGTCTCCTATTAAATTAATAAGTAAATCATTTGTTCAATGGATGTGTGTCTTAATCACTGCTCATTGTAAAAAAAAAAAAAAAAAAAAGCAGAGCTTAGGCCTTTCTAAATGTTAAGACAGCCGGAGCTTACAGGAGGCAAATTGGACCATGGTGTATTTCAGACAATTAGAACACATTTCTGCAACACTTCTTTCACCTTGCTCTCTGGCTTCTTGTAAATAGACTTGAGATCAAAGTTACAGACCTCTTCTTCAAGGAGTTGGATAGTCTGTCTCCAGACTACAAACCTTTCTTTCTCCTTGTTTTTGATTTGTGTTTCAAAGTAGCCAGGAGCATCAGCTGCAGAAGAAATCCCTAACCACAGATTGGAACAGGTACGGTATACATCCAATCTCCAGAGATCCTGTCTACAAATTTTAGCAAGTTTTGTAATAACTAGTGAATTAATGTTATTTACACAGGGTATCTAATTTGCCCTATGTAAGATTTTCCTCAAGAACAGCAAAAGAGATATGCCTTGTTTTAAACAAGCAAACAGAGAAAAACTACCTCTGCTAAATTTGTGTCTAATCTGAAGTCAGAGACAAAACTATTGCTCCACAAAATCAGTGAAGTATTTTTTTTCTGAATGATTGGCATGTTTTCTCATTATCATTCTAGAAATGAATCACTTAAACTGGAACCTCAAAAATAAAGAAGAGTGCCCAAATCAGACATAAGCATTAAGATGGCAGTTATTGCTGAAAGTTTAGCTAAATTATAATGTAGCTTACATACAAGGATCAATCAAAATATTTTTATTTCCAAATGTTGCCACTATTGCTTTATTAAACTTGCTATTTCAATATCAAATGAACAGGCTCTTCTTTGAAGTATGTGTTTACAATATATTATACAAATCTCCCAAAATATAGTGGCTTATAATCTGTGTAAGAAAAAAATTATAACTGTACATCAGAAGAACACCACAATAATTTGGGCACTGTGTTTTGCGACTTCAGCCACATCAGGCTCTATGGATATTCAGCTAATACAAAAACGGTACATGAATGAAAAATCTGTATTGCAGGAGAGTACTTGGGTGTACCATACACTATAACATGGAGAGGTATTAGCAGTTGTTCTAGAAAACAATTTTTTCAAATAGTGACTTTTGATAGGCACTTCCAAAAGCTGATGATTCTTGCTGGATTGCATGAGTCAGAATTAAACCTAAATATTTCAAAAGGGCATTGTTTAACTCAAACCTAGACTAGCCAATTAGGGAAGAAAACGAATGAAACAGAAGTGCCAGCTCAGCTCTGAAAGCGCCTTTCATATCTTTATGGTCTCAGAAGAGATGAAGGGTATCTGCATGCAAAATGAAGACATTAAATTAAGAAAGGTCAAACCTGTTCCTTATAAAAGATCCTGTTCCTTTTCCAGTGGCCTTGTATGAATGAGTCTTTGAACAGGGATATGCAGGTGAGTGACAGGACCAGGGACAATGAGCAGAACAGTATGGTGTAGCAAGCCTCACTAGCAGTGTTTGTTAGTCCAAAATAATTCCAGCCTTTGCCTGAAAAAAGTAATTGGCAAAGTCAGAAGCCAAAATGAGATTGAAGGTAGGATGCTCCTGCTATGAATACAAAATCTGCTGCTTTTAAAGTGGGAACAGTGGTATGATTTACAACATCAAACGAAGTTTTCTTATAGAGAAAACTGAAAGACAAAAATAGCAGTTGACCTCTGTTCTCCATATAATCTGACTTTGATAAACTTTTCTTTTTTTAATAAGAGATATAAAACCATGGGATCTCTGTACAAATCTACTGGCCTTCAAGACTACACTTCTTGACTGGTAAGGCATTGCAGAACAGTGAGGGAAGCACAAGATGCCATGCCCTTGTAATTTACAGTTGCATGAAGAACAGCAAGTTCTTAGTTTATGGATGTTGATTGAGAAATACAACCTTAAAATATTTAACTCCTAATCTGTGCAGGAGAAAGTAAGCATGGCCACCTGAAATCCTACAGAATTTGGGGACCTCTGGGATCATCTCAAAGTGATGGCTGCTGGCAGGGAGCAGACTACAATAGCGAAGAGACGTGACTTTTTGAAGGAGAGTCCTGGCTAGCAGCGTTCCTTCTGAAACAAAAGGTTTCGAGACAGCCTTGCTGTTAGTGATCTGCTGTCCCAGGGCATACAGCCTTATGCAGCAGATAGGCCTTACCAGTTAGTGAGCTGCCGGTGCAAACAGGAAGAAGTCAGCCTTACACCGAACCAGGCAGGCTCACGCCCTACACGGATTACAGCCGTTACCGATTTTCACGTACCCGCCGTGCTGCGGCACATCGGAAAGGCAACACGGCCCCGTCCGCCTGCGCGTTCAGGTGCAGGCGGGGGCTGCAAGAAGGGCGGGGGAACCGTGGAAGGGTTACAGCCACGCTGTACGGGAAAAGCCTACCTGCTGCCCAAGTGCCATCTCTGTAAGCCTGAGGCATCGACACGAGGAAAGTTACCTCTTGGTGACTGCCAAGCTGCTGAGTGTTAACAGCGGGAAAAAACCGCGCTGCCTAGTGAATGACGTCCCTTCTCCCGGCTCCGCCCCCCCGAGCACGGCCCAGCCGCCCCGCCTCGCTCCCTCGCAGCGCCCCTCCTCCCCTCCTCCGATAGCCTCCCGCAGGCCGCGGCGGCAGACCATCGCAAGGCGCCTCGAGAGGCAGCCGGCAGCGCCTGTGCC
>VYXH01003503.1:0-11380 GCA_013397275.1 Burhinus bistriatus
CCCCCGCCGCCGCCCTCCCGTGCCCCGAGCGAACCGCTGCCGAGAAGCGCCGGGCGCTCGGGCCGCGGGGCACCGCGCATCTCACCTCTCCCCGTGACCATAAAAGGCTTTGGGAAGTACCGAAACCAAACGGGACTTTTTTAAAAAAAGAAAAAAAAAATTTTTTTTTTCAATTATTTTTACGTTTAAACTGACCAAGCCGTGGCTCAAAAGCGGGTAAGGGCGGCAGAAGTCCGAGCAGCCCCCTCCGACCACCGAAAATCCGCAGCCCGTCCGGGCGAGGAGTTGGGCGGCCGCCGTTGGTCCGTTGGGTTTAAATCCTGGTGCCTGCCCGGCTCCGCTTGACGCCCCGTCCCGTCCCGGGCAGGGAGGGGCAGCGGGCACGCCAGGAATCTGGCAGCTGCGGCAGGCCGGCCCGCCCGCCATGGGGCCGGGGCGCTGGGCAGGGCCCTCGGTGCTCCGCAGAGGGATTCCCAACCCACTTCTTTTCCTCCCTTAGTTTTGGGAAGTGATAAGTGATGAGCATGGCATTGACCCAGCCGGAGGCTATGTCGGTGACTCAGCGCTGCAGCTGGAAAGGATCAATGTCTACTATAATGAATCATCGTGTAAGTGTGGGATGGGGAGGGGTGCGGGAGAGGGGACTCCGTGGGAAGGGGCACAGAAATCTGGGAGTGACGGGGTCTGTGAAGCTGTATTACACATCTGGTCACGCTCCTTGCCTGCCGTCAGCCCCTCAGCTGATCCCAGCTCACCCCATTATACACAGAAAAGATTATCTACTTTCTTATAAACTGATGACTGGGTGTTACCCCCCCAGGCAGAGAAATGGCACAAGGGGCTGTCCTTAGGGTCTGGAGGTGGAGGCTTGTTTATTATTTAACGCTATGCTGGGCATTTGCTCTTCTAACGTATGATTATTTCATCAGATGTGTCTTATCAATTGCCCCAAATTAAACTGTTAGTTATATGAGCCTGCACCTGTAGTACTGCATCTCTGATTTCATGACTGAGAGGGTTGGGCCACAAGTAGTGGAGAACTCAATGGTGATTCATTAATAAGATGCCAAAGGTGCCCAAATCCTTTGAGTCAGTCTGATGTTGAAGGGTGTTAACAGGGTAAAATAGGGACCATGAGTCCTTTGGTCTATTTTCATGAACGTGCAAATGCGATTTTTTTCATCTTTTGTCCAGCTCAGGTTAATTCATATTATTTACCTGAGTTTCCTTGAACAATTTCAACTGGATACAGATTCTTTATTTTGTGCTTTGTGGTAGATGTGCTAATCTACTACTGTTTGCCACCTAAACCAAGTAGCTCTTTCAGTGGAGGTGAATTCTTCAAGCGTAAAAGCTTGTGAGATGTGTTAGGATCATTTGAACATAAACCCTTCACTCCCCCCATTATTCACAGAAAAGATTATCTACTTTCTTATAAAGAACATGTCAACTATTTTTTTTCTAATCAGAAACTTCCCTCCCTCACAACTGTTGCTAAAAAAGAGCTTACAAAATGTAATATACCACCTATAGGACCCAAAAAAGTCAGGTCTGTTTTTTAAGCAGAATTTATTTGTTCCTATGGTGCTGGCTTTTTTCACCACCATGACTAACCGTATAGGAAATATTTGTATATGTACAATCTATATTTGACTAATAATGCGAGACATAAGGTATTTGTGTATTGAGAGCTATAACTGTGTTAGCTTATTTCAGAACACTAAGGGTATACTTACTTTTTATTGTAGCCCAGAAATTTGTACCAAGAGCAGTCTTGGTGGACTTGGAGCCGGGAACCATGGATAGTGTGCGATCTGGTCCTTTTGGTCAGCTCTTTCGGCCTGATAATTTCATCTTTGGTATGTCACTTTTTAAAAAACAAAACTATCCAACAAGTGTTTTGATTACCAAGTGAGTAGTCAAAAAGCATTTAAGCTCCCCATTCCAAAGTGATCATTTCAGTTATCTGTAAGTCAGCTAAAAGATCCCGTTAACTGAAAAAGTAATTCTTCTGCTAATCATTCATTCAATTAGCAAACTACTGAAAGTTTCCTATGGTATTCAGATAAAGTACATTTGTTTTCCATATATATGAACTCCAGAGAAATCCTGAGACTGCTTCTTTACAACAAAATGCATGGAAATTCTGCAGAAAATGGAGGGGGGGGGGGAAACCCTCAACCGCAAACCAACCAGACTACTCTTCACCTGAATTCACGTTAAATGCTTGAGCATGAAATTGTTTATAGGCTGCGTAATTGAACTTTTTCAGCAGATCTTTATAGTATAGTAAACAGTGTAGGAAGACCAACTGCAATATGAAAAAACACTGTCATATATAGCCAGTTACTGGGTAATTTTCCAACATAATGAGGAACAGTCCAAGAGCATGTGAGGAGCTTCTGGTTTTGCAGTGTTCTTGCAGAGGGTTGCTTTGGCCTTTACTGTTTTACTTTGGACTTCGGTAGTACTTTCCATCTAAGCCTAAAAATGCACATTACCAGGATTAAGTTTCATAGCATCCTTATGAAGTACAGAAGCATTATCAGTCCCTTTGCACTAAAGGAGAAACAGCGTGTGAAAGTTAAGTGACCCACTTGCTAAAATAGAAAGTCTGAATGAAAGCTACCATGAGAACTCTCCTGTCCTTTTGGTTTCCAAGTCTGCACTAGCCACAAAACACACTTCTTCCTGCCAAGGCAAGCTTAGGTTGCAACTTAGTTTGGTACATTGTGTTAACATAAGGAAGGAACAATGCCAGGGACAGACAGAGAAAAGATAAACATTATTTGGGTGGTATAAAACAAACTTAAATCTGGGTTGTTGCTGTTGAGGTGGGGAGTAAGGAGCCGTACAAAGTCACTTTAAGCCTTTGACTGGAAACTATCCCTGTTGTTCTCCTGTATACTCCATGGCAATGATGTTAAATGTCTCTTTCAAAAGAATTTTAAGTTAAAACATGTAGAAGTAAAAGCTTGAGGAGAAAAGCCATAGACATAGTCAGCTTTATGAAGTATGATTCTATATTCAGGTTTCTCCTTCCACTCACCTTCTCCTGCATGGACCACAGAAGCCCTCTGAAAGTGAATTCACCTGACCTACGGAAATACCTGAACTGGAGCTTTACAGTTTGGCATACCACCAGTAAAACCAGAGCAAAATCAATTCAGAGTGTCTTCAACAATAGTCCAGTTCACTGTACTCCCTTCCTGCCGAGCTAACAATGAACCAACAGCATGTGATCAACTCATATGTGACAGATGCCCCTGCCAGCATCAGGCACAGTCCTCCCAACCTGCTGAATAATGAAGAATGGCTGCCTGAGCGCTGAAGTAATGATCTTCTGTGTCAAAAGCCAACAAAGCATTTTGTTTTCTCTTTTTAAAATCTGGCCTGGGCTCACAAAGGATTTTGTGGCAGAAGCTGGCAGTTCCATGCTTGCTGTACCCCAAGCTGTTAGGGCTCATTCTGATGGAGATGTTTTCTGCCTGTGCTTGTATATACCTGCATGTGCCCATGTCTCCATAGCAAGTAACTGTAGACCATCGATCAGGATTTAATTCGGGTATATTGAGTATGTGATCACACACTCCAGGTACAGTACTTTTAGCTCAGACCAGCAGGAGATTCAGATGGGCACAAAATAATCCTTGTGCTTTAATGCTTATGTTGACAAGGTAGTGATCTAAAAGGTGAAGAAGCACAGGTGGAATGAACTCACTGTACAAGAGCAGCAGGTCTCCTGGCCTTCTAACAACATACGATAGCCCACCAGGAGCTGCTGTGAACTCTGATGTGTCTCCTCTTGTTAACCACTTTTCATTTGTACGTTTTTGCATTTGTCATTCTTTACTTGTGTATGCTCTTGCTAGCTTTGCTGCATAGATACCACCCCAATTTAAATTTTCTGAACTGGTATGGGCAACCACAAAATGGCTGTTAGCCAGTCAAAGGGGCTGTCCTTCCCTCTCTAAATCATACTGTGTGTTCTGCACCAAGGCTGTTCATACTGGGCTTCTAAGTGCTAGTGTGCAAGCTACTGATCTCTCTTCCCAGCTTTGTCTTTTATTTCAAGCAGTGGAGAGAGGAAAGAAGTGGAAGAAGATTGCAGGAAGTTGTTGCCATTTTAGGGTATAAAAAAATAAATGGACTGTTAAACAAATGGCTTCTACGCATGTGCAGCTCAACCTGAACATGTGTGATAACCCTACAGTGTGTTGGAGAAAGAAACAGTGGTAGAAGGATCTGGAGGTACCAAGAGTGCAGATAAGTTGTGGGATTGCTTTGTGTAGACTTCCTTTAGATCTCAGTAATTGCAGAGTGAGAGGAGGCAGAGTACTAGAGGTGGGCTGCATACAACACAGAGCTTCCAGGATTGGCAAAACATCTGTCAAGTCCTGATTTTTGTGGACACAGGTTCATTTTCCACCTAGAGATTTAGTCCTGGTGGAATTTGATCATTTTATGTGGTTGTCTGAGATTTTCAGAGGTCTGGTGGGTACCGAAGTGGAGGGCATCCAGTGGGGTTTCACAGGATCTTGATCAAGGATTCCAGGTGTGTGGCAGCCTTGTCAGAGCCATGGCACCACCAGAGTGTACCGTATTGTCATGGGTAAGAAGTCTGGAGCTTCCAGGACTTCTTGTATATGTTCTGTGTGGTGGTGGTATTACAAGTTTGATAGAGCCAGTGAGTTTGGAAGTATCAGATTACTGGGCATATACATGTGCACAGGAGGAGATTTCAAATGAAAATGTTGGAGACCCTAAGCAGGTGGCTGACTAGTGGATAAAGTGCAGTGTCACCACAGGAGCAGCCGATAGTTGTGGGCTGGAGGAAAGCCATTTGTATTGGTGTAGGCAGCCGCTGCTACGGTCAGTCTCAGCAGTTTAAATACAAAGGTCTTATTAGTGCAATAGAGACAGGTGGCATCTAGGAGTTTGTGATTCTAATTGAGACTGAGGGAGTCTAGCACAGTGGAGGGCCCAAAGGAGACAGGTCCACCTCTGTATTAGGCATTTTACCTCCAGACTTAATCTGCAAACTAAGCAAAAGCAAGTAAAATCAGTCTCTACTGATTTCTTCTTTTTTCCCCATGAAAATATCTTTTCCACGTTTGTGGGAGTAATTCCCATTCTCCTCTTACCTTGTTCTTTGTTCCTGTTTTCCATTCTATACTATTCTCCATTCTTTCCTTATCTCACTACTCACTGAAGAAGGACGATACAGTGTTTATATAAGGGGCAAGCCGCAATATAAAGTCCTAAACTCAGAATTTGGCTTTGTTAGGATATTTCTATGTCTTGGAGTGATGTCTGCTTGTTAGTGTGCAGCCTGATGTGCTACCCTATCTGTAGTAGGAGATCTGCTCAAGCAGACCGCAGATGGTTACAAGCATATTTAATTCTGGAAGGATATTACTTTATGCTTTGTCCAGCTGGACAGGAAGTGCTGAGCTCCCTAGGTTCAAAGAAAGAAAAATATAGCAACATATAGAACAATGCATTAACTAACCAAATACATCATGAGGAAACCAAGCATTTATACAGTGAAAATAAAGTGCATCATATTTAAACAATATCCGAGCAAGCAGTTTCCCTTATTCCTGTGTTTGGCACCAACACAGTGTACTGGGAATTGAAATGAGACTTGGTAATAGGAAGGAAGGGGAAGGTCTTGGAGAACAACGGAGAAGCTGACAGCCCTATACCTAATTCTGAAACTATTGCTCTTTCTGAATACCACTCACAAGAGTTACCACTAAGTGAGTTCAGTGGCACAATGTATGTATGTAGTAGTCACTGTGAGGAACAGGGGTATTAAAAAACTGGTCTCCCATTTAATCCTCCTTGTTATCTAAGTAATAACAAAATAGTGACATAGCAAAGGATTTAGATTGTCCATCTTAATAAATTGAGTGGCACATAAATGGAAGATGGAAGCCTTGGGGAGAAAATAAGGGGCTCATGAAGTATCAGTGATTCAATTTTGCAAGTTGCTTTGCAGGTCCTGAAGAATAGTGAGTTTGTAGGGAAACCAGTAAAAGCTAAAAGGCACTTAACTTCGAAGTTTTTGAAATAACATTCTTGAAGCTTCTGTCAATCAGTATTTTCATTCAGGCTAGGTAACCATGAATTGAAAAAAGCTATAGTTCTTGATATAACAAGTTAAATAGGACTTCTGAAGCCCAGCCTTATCCTTGAATGACAACAATGCCTTCGTGTCTCACGGGAACAGTCCAAGAACCTTTCATTTAGAAATGTGTATCTGTGATTTAGCTTTGTATACATATTGGTCCTTAGAAACAGAAAGTATTTAAATATTAAACAGTCATCTTATGTTTATGGAATAAGCAGGATTGGGAGTGTGAAAGCTTTCGAAACAAGGAGTCAAGGCCATCTTTGCATTTATGGAAGGTTAAATATGAAAAAAGAAAAAAAAAAAAACCCAAAAAAAACCCCAAACACCCAAAGGCATAAACAAAAACTACCAGGGATTTGAGGCAGAAGGAGCCTATATAAAAAGTTTATGTTGATGCTTCCAAGGACATTTGTAGGCAAAACTGAAGAGCACAGTTGTCTACCTGACAGATTTATAGCAGCTTTTGTTACAGATGTGAATCCATTTGGAATGTAAATACCAAGCCTTACCAATAATTTTGTATATTTTTTTTCCCTGTTGTTATTTTAGGACAAACTGGTGCAGGAAACAACTGGGCTAAAGGACACTATACAGAAGGGGCAGAGTTGGTTGACTCTGTACTTGATGTAGTGAGAAAAGAGTGCGAACACTGCGATTGCTTACAAGGTTTTCAGCTCACTCATTCCCTGGGAGGAGGGACAGGGTCTGGCATGGGAACCCTACTCATCAGCAAGATACGAGAGGAATATCCGGACAGGATAATGAATACCTTTAGTGTCATGCCCTCTCCAAAGGTTTCTGATACAGTAGTGGAGCCTTATAATGCTACACTCTCAGTCCACCAACTGGTTGAAAATACAGATGAAACCTATTGCATCGACAATGAAGCTTTGTATGACATTTGCTTCCGCACCCTGAAGCTCACCACTCCAACATACGGCGATTTAAACCACTTGGTTTCTGCTACCATGAGTGGGGTAACTACATCCCTGCGTTTTCCAGGCCAACTAAACGCTGACCTCCGGAAGCTGGCAGTAAATATGGTCCCTTTTCCACGCCTTCACTTTTTCATGCCAGGCTTTGCTCCTTTGACAGCCCGAGGCAGCCAACAATACCGAGCGCTCACTGTTCCAGAGCTCACCCAGCAGATGTTTGATGCCAAAAATATGATGGCAGCCTGTGATCCAAGACATGGGCGGTATTTGACAGTGGCTACCGTCTTCCGCGGTCCCATGTCCATGAAGGAGGTTGATGAGCAGATGTTGGCCATCCAGAACAAGAACAGCAGTTACTTTGTGGAGTGGATCCCAAACAATGTCAAGGTGGCTGTGTGTGACATACCTCCTCGTGGCCTCAAGATGGCTTCCACATTCATTGGCAACAGTACTGCTATTCAAGAGCTCTTCAAAAGGATCTCGGAGCAGTTTTCGGCCATGTTCAGGAGAAAGGCCTTCCTCCACTGGTTCACAGGAGAAGGAATGGATGAAATGGAATTTACAGAAGCAGAAAGCAACATGAATGATCTGGTTTCAGAGTATCAGCAATACCAAGAAGCAACAGCAAATGATGGAGAGGAAGCATTTGAAGATGATGAAGAAGAAATCAATGAATAAAGAAATTAGGTGCGCTATCTTCCAGGCCAAATTCTCAAATCTGGATTTCTAATAATTAGGCTTACAAATCTGTATCTAGGCTTCAAAACAAAAAAAAAGGAAAAAAAAAAAAAGCATGAGTCTCAGATGTTAGAGGTGCTCTTGAGGTCACTGAGAATGTTAAGCATTTCTGGAAATCAGGTCATTTCTATTCATGACACAAACATAAGGCATTCAGTTAAGACTTTGGCCTAAGAGTCCAAACACAGAGATTGCTAGTCTGGGATCTTTTTTTTCCAAACAAAGTTTGTCATCCCTGAAGTTGTACAAGAGAAGACATAAAATAGGCATGAAAGTCTACAAAATAGAGCTGCACTATTTTCATCCAATTATGAGTAAGAAAATCTCGTGGGTTTGAAGTATTCATTCTGTACTGAATGTACAATACTAAACTGCCAGGAACAAAATTTATTCATAATAAAAATAAGAAAAATGTTTTAGTTATTCTGTACAGTAACTGTTAACAGTGATATTTGACTCCAGTTCTCTAAAAACAAAATAAAAAATATTAGTATCCTCTCAAGCAAAAGTGTTTTGGGCAGTCAATGCTATATAAATATCCAGTGAGCTGCAGGCCAGAGGCTGGATTTATTCTATGTGACTTCATCACTTGCTGCTGAATAATCACAGATTATATATACGAGATATATCCATTTGTGATGTGTTCTTTAAGGACCTTTGGGATTTAGAGTGGGACCCCAATATCTTGCTGGTCCCCTGTTTTTCTGGCTACCACCAGTAACTGGTACTATTGCTATCTCCATTCCACCTAGCCCATATAGCTGAAATTCAGATACTCCACAGAACATGGTGGAAGAAGGGACATAGGCTGTGTGTCAATACATCTCACTACCCAGGTTTATAAGTTCACCACACCTATAGATGCTATGGATGTCTGTCTGGGCAGATTAAGGTTAAAGTACAAATGAAAGTACTTATCCACAGTACTCAAAACATCTGGCAAAATGGAAGGTGAACAATGGGGTATCTGCTTACACTAAAGCTGAAACAGAAAGGTCTCTGTCATACCCAGCTGACTTGCCGACTTGACAAAGTGGCTGTTGGGCATTTGCTCTTTGTGCATGCTTTATGTTTCTGCTCGTATCAATTAAACAGCCCTTATCCATTAGAGAGCCTCTACCAGAGAACACTGTCTACGTGGAGTCTCTTATTTAGGTCAGTTTCTAGGCAACAGGACAAGCAAACAAAGGAGAAACCCTACGGAAATCCAAACTTTAAATGTTTCAGAAACTCTTTGCTCTTTTTCCTCTCGCCTTCAGAAGCACTTTCTAAGCAAAAGTGTTGCTCAATACTTAAAAAGGCACTTTACAAACACAGTCTAATTTCCAAAGATCCACTGCTCCTAACAAGATGATGTGATGTTTTGTTAGTTGGGGGTTCAGAGAATAAGACAGCATTTTATAAAGTATATGAGCTTGGCAACTGTTAATCACATACGCTGAAGCTGTCTGCCCAATTTTATTCTATGCAGAAATGGAACTAAACTAGTTTTAATCAAGTACAAGTCTTTCATATAAAGTGACTTCATGGGTTGAGCCAGACAGGTGTTGGAGCACACTAACCAAACTGGCTTTGGCACATGTGTATAGGCAGAGGCTGGGAGGGCCTGGCTGATTACCTTTTGAAGGGTCAGGATGGAGTCAGCAAATTCACGGGGGCCACGTTCTTTGCAATGGATAGTGATGCCTAAAGCATTTATGAATTGCAATAGAGCACCTTTAAATATGCATTTTATAAATGGTGCAATATGTTGTGGCTATCTATTTATCATGGCATGAGACTAAGCTAAAACACAATATGCATTAAAGGGAAATTAACATTTAGTGCAATACGTGTCCCCAATCCACGGGGACTAACGCCATTAAACTTAGAAGTTTAGCTGATGCTTTGTAGATGGCAGGCTATTAGCTTCAAGACTGAGGAGACTGTGTTACAGGCTCAGAGCCTGCCCTCGTACACCTGTGGCACAGACTTCAATTAAAGCACTAGCATAGCTTCTAAATGAAGTAAAAAAACCCAACCATCTTACAGCTTGTGGAACTGCATTTTGCTGTAATACAGAATTCATATAACCAGGTCGCAGCCGTAAATTCTGATATTACTGTGGAAAAAAAAAAAGTTAATACTTTAAAAATGCCAGAAATCTTCAAGTTTTAAATAATTGAGTTACTCACTTGGTGACCCAGCCTATTCTTTATTGCTTTTCATACGCTGACTCAAAATCCAGACTTTGTGCCTATGGAGTCCACACCTGACAACGTCCTCTGATCCTGCTTTGACTCAGCCATTCTTTTGCATGTGTTTACTTGCAACTGTTTGATAGGAATTTCTAGAATGTGTGGAGATGGGGGAGGCAAACTAATGCCCTCTTTAGAAAAAAAAAAGGAGACAGCTCTTCCATCTAATCTTAGGGAAAAAAAAAATCAAAAACACCCACCAAAATGAACCCAGGAACCTGTAGCAGGAACATCGAGAGAGGACCAGCTTGCATGTAAGCAGTAAGAAAGCCATGGGAAGCACAAATGTTTCCTGTTTCTCTTCAGTTGACCAACTCTTAATCATCGTCCTTTCCTGACATAAAACCAAAACTTGGTGTAGTAACAGGTTTGGTGAACAATCCCTTCAATTGCACTCCCTTTCGAATATTTTCCTGCTTTTTCCTTGGAAACCTCTCTTTTGAAATCTACCCATTGAGTCCCACCTAGCTTTGTTCCTCTTCTTTTCACATTCTTCACCTATGTGTTTTTCATTTTTCCCCTAGTTTTTCAACCTAGTGGCTTGCACCTTTTCTTTCTGTGCCTAGCCCACCTTCATTTTCTCTCCTTTTACTGCTTTGCACCTGGCCACAGAGAAACATGTAGGCACAGGCTGCCAGGACAAGCCAGACCTAAGAAGGTCTAGAAGCACAGCTCCCAATACCGCTCAGACACAAACACCTCTGCCAGCACTAGGATGAAGGCAAAAACCCCGGCAACCTACACCACTTGAAATCAGGCAGTGGGTGAGGTGTGCCATGGGAAGAAGGACAGAAACAGCAGTCGAACCTGATGGGCCAGCTCCTTTGCAAAGTCACCCTGGTCGAAGCCAGCAAGGAAGGGGGCAGACTCTCAGTTTACAGACATGAATGTCCCTGCGCAGGCTACCTTAACCAAGACACCGTAGGCTGACCTTATTTCCCTGTGTGCTGAAATTACTTCTCTCCATTTCTTCTCTTGCATTTGTCTCTCCTTAGGAAAAGGTGGTCACCTCCTGGGAACAGGGCCAGGCTGCGAAAGGTCTAAACCTGCTCCTTCTCCCAGCATTGGGAGGAGCAGGGAACACGTTGGCTGCCTCCCGTGTTCCACAATCCCCTACTAGTTGTGGCAGCACCGCTCAATGTGTTTGCATCAAAAATTAAACTGGCCTCATTGGCAGCCACAGCACAGACTAAACTCAGTTTTCTTGATTTATGTTAAACCACCTTAAGTCTTAAATTTGTAAATAGGAGGAGGCTAACAGTCCTCTTTAAAAGAAGCAGGTTGCATAAACAGCTTCCCCCCCCCCCCCCCCGCTTTTTTCTTTTTTTTTT